>KN492240.1:8461-25919 GCA_000787155.1 Scartelaos histophorus
GCTTGCTCTCTATAGGCTGAACCTCTGGAGGGGGTGGGGCAGGGGCGGGTTGCTCTGTGCTAGCTCCAGCTGGAAAAAAAAAACAGAAATCAGCCTATAAGACTACTATGCTCTGGACTAGAACATGTAGAGAGGGGTCTGTGGGAGCCCGTGGGAGCCCGTGGGAGCCCGTGGGAGCCCGTGGGAGCCCGTGGGAGCCCGTAGGAGCCCGTGGGGAGCCGACAGAGTGGTCAGACTTACGTGAGCTGACCGTGTCCACATACTGAGGCAGGTATGGAGCCCACATATCGATGGTGTCCTTTCGACCGGACACTCCGATCCTCCTAAGCTCAGCCAGGAGCAGAGCCTGAGCCGCCTCACGCACCTACAGCACATTGAGCACATAAACAGACTGCTATATGAGGATGCAATGTCACTGTACTATAATGTTCACTGTCACATTTAAAGAGGGACTATTACACTTCTGTGGTGAATTCACTGTTAACACATAACTTTTAAATCACCATGTTAGCTCTTATTGTTTTGAAAATGTATTTCTTTACTCAGTTTGACCCTGATGAAACTAAAGTAATAATACTGCTGTAATACACGTGTTTTATTATTATGGCTTTTGGCTCATTTGATGAATTTGATGTAATGGTAATTTGATTTTTCTCAGCAGTGTCCAGATAACTGATTGCTCAAAACTGACTCTTGTGAGCTTCAAGTCATGTTTTAATGTTCCCTCTTCAAAAACATGGTGTTAGTTGTGTTTTGTTTCATTCACACATGTTTGAGTAACACTTTAGTATTAGTCTGTCTATAACTCTAAAGCTCAAAATGCTCTGTTCCACCTTATGATGTCAGATGAAGAAGTATGAAGTTTCAAACACAGTGGAGCACTTCCTGTATCATCACAAGACAATCACAACAGAGTGTTTTTGAACTTAATAGTAGTTACCTCGAGGCAGCGGTCCTGCCAGCGCCGGGCCAGCATCTCCAGCAGAGGGGGCCGGTACTTGTCAAGCCCCAGAAGGTCAGGGAGCATCACACAGTGCATGGCAGCAAGCTGGCTCCAGCCTTCAACACAAGCACAGGGTCAAGTTATGGCCTTCTACCACAGCTAGCACAGCTAGCTGTGAGTGAGGCCAGGCTATCATAGCTAACACAGACATTTAGAGCTAAAGCTTACTGCACTGACTCACTGACTGAGGCCAGGATAAGACACACACATATAGA
Source organism: Scartelaos histophorus (assembly GCA_000787155.1). Lineage (NCBI taxonomy): Eukaryota > Metazoa > Chordata > Actinopteri > Gobiiformes > Gobiidae > Scartelaos > Scartelaos histophorus. The sequence continues at coordinate 9,680 of KN492240.1, forward strand.
AGAGCCTACTGCACTGAGTGAGGCCCTCTAAACACAAATATACAAGAGCCTACTGCACTGATTGAGGCCCTCTAAACACAAATATACAAGAGCCTACTGCACTGAGGCAAGGCTAACACACATGTTAAGAGCTGCTAGAGCTGCAGTGAGTGAGGCCCTCTAAACAGACATATACAGGAGCCTACTGCACTGAGCAAGACCCTGCTAACATAACAACTGAACAAGCTGGAGGAGGATAGCTTGGTTGTTGAAACGTACACAGACACATGGACAGACACATGGACAGACACATGGACAGACACATGGACAGACACATGGACAGACACATGGACAGACACATGGACAGACACATGGACAGTGCAGGGGCAGGGATCAGAGTGGGGGGGAGGGGTCTGTGCTGGACAGGGAGCAGGCAGAGCCTGGGACACAGACCTTCAAGGCCCATATACAGCACATTTGATCTGAAGTTGTTTAGGCCTGACTTTAAGGGCGCAAAATTCTGCTTCTATTTCATCCCTCCTGACCACCAGAGGGCGGTGCTGAAAGCACTGAATGATCCCTTCACACATGCGCAATTCGAGTAGTAATACCAAATGAGTCACACCTATGATCCAGGATGACGCCCCGGAGGTAAAATAATCCCGCGTCATCCGTGACTCTGTTCCTCATTTCTTCTCGCGTGCGGTTCGATCTACATGGCATTAGCCACAACTTAAGAACTTGTTTTGTTTCTGTCGCCGGGAGCCCTTTCACCATCTCGTCGAAGCAGTGGCTTTTCGCCCTCCGAGGGCTGCGACAGGCTACATTTTGCTGCAGGATTAAAAGGTACTGTTTTCAGTATATCTTTAATCAAGCCTTTTGTTTTGTGACGGTAGCGTTCGCGCCCCCTCTCTTAACACTTGGCTTTTGTCTGTCACTAGCATTGCTAGTCGTTTTGGTTTTGTATTTTGTCCTTTCGGTGAAGGCTGCATTTCCGCACCCTCTCCCGCATTATATTTTTTTACTATAAGTACAACAGTGCATCGTGTATATCGCTAATATTGTTAGCCGTTTTGATTTTGGTTTTGAATTTGGCTTCAGGGGCTGGGGTGTCTTCCCCATCAATGCCTGTTCTGCCCCCGGAGGATGATGTGCTCTCTCTGGCGGTGTCTGCCTCCCATTTTCAGGATGAGGAGGATGCATTGTCCTCACGTGTTTCTGAGGATGGCTCATATTCTTCTACACAAACCGTTGGTAGTGACTCAACTCAATCTTAGAGAGTTGCATGCCTGTTGGAGGGATCCGAGTGCTTTCTCCAGGCTCTCATCAGATGGCCGGATTTTGGCTGCTATGCACAGTGCAACAACAGCTGGTCTGGATCGCATGCCCACTGTTGAACCTGCTATGTCATCTCTCATTGTCTCACCTGAGGAAGCCCTTCGCCAAGATGTCAGGTGTCCTAGACCCCAATGCCATGTGACAGATGACTTAATTTCCAAGGTGTACAACTCTGGTGCGCGGGCTGGTCGTCTGGGCAATTCCTTGGCACACTTGCTCTTTGCCCTTTCTGCCTCCATCCAGGGAGGGGATGATGCCGCAATGGCTGCTGATTTTAGTGATGCAGCACTGCAGGCTTTTGCATTAACGACAAGGGAGCTTGGATGTGTCATTTCTGGTTCAGGCTTGCCGCCAGATTTGGCTTGCTCAGTCTCCCCTGACAGAGGTGTGCCAGAACCCTCCGCAGTGTGCCTGTGGAACCAGGGCAGTTGTTTGGTTCAGCTCCTTTGGAGGCATTGGAACAAACTGTCCATGCTCGACAGATGAGGCAGCAACTTTCTGGCCTCAGCTGAGCTATGCCCCCTCCTCGGCAATCAAGGCCCTCGATTGCTGGCTCTAGTGCTCAGCCACAATCTCGGAATAGGTCTACTGATAGACGCTTCATTCAAGACTGGCCTGGCAGGGTTTTTCGTAATGAACCCTGCCAAACAATGTGGCAGTCCAGAACTGCAGACATGAGATGCCGCCCCCCCAGGTTGTTCACCTGACGCATGACGGCGGCCTCCAAGTTGCAACTGATCGGTGCCTCTGATCCTGTTTGGCAGACACTCTTGAATGCCAGAGCCGCTCAGGTGGAGCCCCAATGGTTCTAGTGCCCCCGCTTGGAGAGGACGGGGACAAGCTGCAGTTGTTATGCCCGGTGTGGGCACTTGAAACTTATATTGCAGGCAGAGCAGATATGAGGCGTTTGGATCAGCTGTTTCTGTGTTATGGGGGTGCTAAAAAGGGCTGCCCTCTTTCCAGACAGCGCCTTTCTCACTGGGTTGTAGAGACCATTCATCATGCCTATAGGGTTGCGGGCTGCAGCCCTCCGTCTGATGTAGGGGCCCATTCTACTCGAAGCATCTCCACTTCATGGGCAGCCATGAGAGGGGTCCCTTTGCTGCATCTTGGGTTTCACCGAGCACATTTGCCAGATTTTACAACGTCAATGTGGTTGCACCTCATCCTCTTGGCGTGGTTCTTCAAGGATCTCTGGGCTCTTCTCAGTAAGGTATGTGCTCAGGATCCTTCATGACATAGCTTTTATTAGTCATTCAGTGCTTTCAGCACCGCCCTCTGGCGGTCAGGAGAGATGAAATGGGATGAAAGTTACGTATGTAACTATGGTTCTATGAATCCCGGATGACCGCCAGAGATACTCTGTCACTCAGAAACCTTGCGGTAATGCGAGAAGATTCTGTAGGAACAGAGTAATGGATGATGCAGGACTATATTTCCTCCGGAGCATCATCCTGGGTCACAGGTGTGACTCATTTGGTATTACTACTCGAACTGCGCATGTGCGCCCTCTGGCGGTCATCCAGGATTCATAGAACCGTAGTTACATGTGTAACTTTTGCTTTCTTTAATGGACAGTGGAATACAGAGTTGAACTGTTTGCATTAAATGGTATTAATACAAATTCTGTCTTGTTTCTGTTTTATATATTTTTTTAAATTTTTTAATGTTTTTATTTCACATGAAGTTCAACAGTGACCGCCTACCCCCTTTTCCAGAAATACATTTTATTCCCCATAGACTTTCCAAATAAATACATACATATGTGATTCTGCGATTTGGGACATTTTGACTGATCCAGTTCAGCAATTGTCAACTATGTCAAACACACAAAGACAGAGTAGACACAAGAAGAGTTACAGTCTATTGTGTCCAATTAAAGTATATCTTAAATTGCATATTACATATTTTTATGATTTATGACTTTCATTTCAGGTTTGTCAGGTACATTTGTCAACTCAACAGCGACTGGTCAGCGCTGTCAGACAAGAAATCTGAGTTATAAAACATAGATGAACACTGCAGCTGGTTTCTTGTAAGCTGCCGTATTGACTTCACTAAAGGCTCACACTCCAGCACAGTTTAAATATGATATATGATAGTGCTGCGTTCACCACACTGTGTGTGTGATAATACTGCGTTCACCACACTGTGTGTGATAGTACTGTATTTAGATAATTATAGTATTGGCTGATTTAATGATGTTTTTCAAAATGTCTGATCTTGACAAAAATTTGGGACAAGTTTAATGTAATTGAAAGTAATTTACTCAGATAAATAGGATTTAAGAATTTTTTTGAGCAATAGAAATCTCCTGTCAGAGGACTTACAAAATAACACAAAATTCAAAATTTCCATTTCCATTCATGTGTGAAAAAAAACAAAAATCAGTATATAGATTAGGTTTAAGATTAGGTCCCTTAGGTTTAACTCTATAAGAGAGGACTCTCAAGGATCATGTGTGGTAACTAAAGACCACTTTTTAACTTGATGGTTTACAAGGTGCTTCCTGGGCTTAAAAACACCCACGTTATGACCACATAGCTGATTTGTCCCATTGTGCCTTGATCTTCTGGAAAGTCTATGTGGAAAATGAAAGGAAAATTCACTTCTGGAACCAGAACGGATTTGAAAGTGGTCGGGACTGTGGAGCTCTATACAGACAGCACAGACAGCACAAGACAGCACAGACAGCACAGACAGCACAGACAGCACAGAGGAGGAGCAGAGGGGCACAGAGGAGGAGCAGAGGGGCACAGATGAAGAGCAGAGGGGCCCAGAGGAGGAGCAGAGGGGCACAGGGCATGGAGCAGTGGAAGCAGTGGGATACTTTACTCTCAACTACTGAAGACATAGACTAAGTGTCCTATTCATATTTACATGTGTCATGTGACTGGATCAGTCTTTGACTGAACCACCAATGGCCCTGTAGGCTGGTGTGAGCGGCCTGTAGGCCAGTGTGAGGAGCCTGTAGGCCGGTGTTAGCAGCCTGTAGGCCGGCGTGAGGAGCCTGTAGGCCAGTGTGAAATAGTTCACTTTTAGCCTGGACACTATATTAATGCTGGTCTTGTACTGGTTTCCCTCTCACTCAATAGTTAGTCTGGATGAAAGTACCTTCGTTGACTGAGGGGATGTTAGGATTAACTTGGGGCCCCTGAGGAGGGCCACCAGGGGCCCCAGACCCAGGGGCAAGGCCAGGGGCAGCTGCAGCAGCTTAGAGAAAGACAAGGAGAGAAACAAAGTCAAGAAGAAAGACAGAGTTAGAAAGCAGTCCAGAGCAAAGCAGCAGAGAGCAGTGACCAAGGGGCCATGGGGGGGCCCCCCTACATGGGGAACATGCCTAGACTCTAGGTCAGTGTTAAAGTAGACCCCCTAATACTGTGCCTAGTGAAATAAAGAGGTTTCCAAACTGCTAAACAGGGGCTGCAGGGTAGAGACCTGTGCTGGACTGGAGCAAATATAGTTGAAGTCCTTTTGATTGTCAGTGTTATCTGTGTGTAATATTTGAAACATTAAGATGGATATGTACAGTGACAATAAATTTGAAATGATGCTATCTGATCTTTATTAGGTATTCCTCCAGGGTGAGATCAAGTCAGTTCTATCTATCATAACACAACATAATTATGCAGAAAGAACCTGCCAGATCTTCCCAGGGATTCCACAGACACATTAAAACAGCAAACATGAGCTGGTGCAAAATGAATGCTCCTTAAAGCTGCTGCTGGACATGACACAGGACACCAGGACACCGGGAGATCATGGACCATGCGATGAACAGAGCAGAGCTACAGAGCTGAAGCCGTGCAGTGTGTGGAGCAGGACTTAGTATTGATAGAAGAGCAAAGGTATGGCAGAGGGGGGTTAGGACCAGAGGAGCACTTTAGCATTGTGCACTTTATAATAAGAGTTAGTTATCTGTGTTTTGTGGAGATGAGCTGCTCAGGTGACATGCAGCTGTGACAGAACTGAGTTATTATAATGCCTCTCCATTAGGTGGTGTTAGATATGCTCCTTAGATGCAGTTCTAAAGCAGAGGAGTGGGCGTGTGACTGAGGGCCTGACCTTGCTTGATGTGAGCCTGGGGCGGTGGGCTGCCCTGGGACACACAGCTACTGCGCCGCTGGCTTTCAGGGGTCCCTCCAGGACGAGGAGGTCTGCACACAAGCATACAACATTTAGTAGGGGGTAGGCACATCTTATAGGTCACTAGTCCAGTCAGAGACACTATCCATCAGGCTTAGGGGCAGTGGTGCTAGCTGTCCCCTGCATTACTAGCTCAGAGGACAGGGCAGCAGACTCACCTGGCCGGGGCCTTCTTCATATGCTCTCCCACAAAGGTGGCGTTGGTCATCCCCATGAGGGTGTTGGCCAGAGAGATGACGGACAGCAGGTGCTGGGTGGTGACCGCTCGGGACAGGCCATATGTGCCTTTGCCCACGATGTCTGACAGAGTCAGCTTCTTCCCTGTGGCCACGGACAGCTTCCTCAGCAGGGACTCCTGAGGCACAGGGAGGGGGCATATTTTAAATAATTTTTCCATAAAGCATAATCTCACAAATAAATATGTGATGTAAAATGCACAAACTGACTGCATATTTGAAAAGTCTGAATAAAAAGTTAATTTTACAGCAGGTAAAAAAATTGAAAAACATTCACACCACACACCCCCACATCATTTGATGACATCAAAGTAAATGAATGTAACTCAGTAATTGCAGTTTTAGAGATCACACTTCTTTCAGTGTATGCCACAAACAGACTGGAGAATCTCATACTTGAGAACACATGTGAACTAAACCTGCTCCTCCAGACCACATAGAATAAACACTGGTAGGCTCTAGTCTTGGCCTTTCTGAAGGCACTGTGTGGGACCAACCTTGAATGTGGGCAGCATGAGGGACATGTGGCCTCCTCTAGAGATGAGGCCAAAAGAGATGGGGCAGTGTGGCCGGAGCATGCCCAGGCGGTCCAGGCAGATGAGGTCCAGCTGCTGGTTGAGGCCCCAGGCATGCAGGCAAGACATGAAGAGCTTGGCCGTGTCCATGGTCAGATTGTACTCCAGCAAAGACAGGGACTTGGACTTCTCCTCACGCCGCCTCTGCTCTTCCTCCTCCTCTTCATCATCGTCCAGAAGGTGCTCCTTTATGGTCTCCTTCATGGTCTCTTTCACCTGAGAACCAGAGCTAAGTGAGGAGTGCACAAGGGCTGCACTAAATGAAAGACCAGAACTGCACTAATGGCAGAAATAAATCAGGACTAAATCAGGACTAAAGCAGGACTAAAGCAGGACTAAAGCAGGACTAAAACAGGACTAAAGCAGGACTAAAGCAGGACTAAAGCAGGACTAAAGCAGGACTAAAGCAGGACTAAAGCAGGACTAAAGCAGGACTAAAGCAGGACTAAAGCAGGACTAAAGCAGGACTAAAGCAGGACTAAAGCAGGACTAAAGCAGGACTAAAGCAGGACTAAAGCAGGACTAAAGCAGGACTAAAGCAGGACTAAAGCAGGACTAAAGCAGGACTAAAGCAGGACTAAAGCAGGACTAAAGCAGGACTAAAGCAGGACTAAAGCAGGACTAAAGCAGGACTAAAGCAGGACTAAAGCAGGACTAAAGCAGGACTAAAGCAGGACTAAAGCAGGACTAAAGCAGGACTAAAGCAGGACTAAAGCAGGACTAAAGCAGGACTAAAGCAGGACTAAAGCAGGACTAAAGCAGGACTAAAGCAGGACTAAAGCAGGACTAAAGCAGGACTAAAGCAGGACTAAAGCAGGACTAAAGCAGGACCAAAGCAGGACTAAAGCAGGACTAAAGCAGGACTAAAGCAGGACTAAAGCAGGACTAAAGCAGGACTAAAGCAGGACCAAAGCAGGACTAAAGCAGGACTAAAGCTGTATAAACAAAGAACAAGCCAGGACTAAACAGGGATTAAACAACTATAAGCAAACCACAGTAAATTCAAATCATGTTCAGTTTGCAATACAAAGCTAACACATGCCCAGTAAGCTAAAGCTCCAGTGGGGTACTTAAAGGAACAAATAATAATATAGTTTTCACAAAACAGCGCCTTTAACCTGCCCTTAACGTTAACTTTGGGGCTCCTCTGTGGGACTATGAAACTGCATCACTTTCTATGATGGTAGAACTGGTAGAACTAAAGAATACTAAAAAAGTACCATCACAGGATAGAAATTAACCTTTCCTAAATCGCTTCAGTATAATCTTTAGCTGTATCAGACAAAGTATAAGAGCACATAGACTAGTACACACCCATGGACATTATGGAATCTACCTGGACCACTGAGGATTACACACATATAAGACACATAGGAATAGAAAACAAAAGTACTACCATTTCATGTGGAAAACCACATTCTATTGTCTAAAGAAAGAGTTTTTAAAATGATTATTATCATCATTATCATCTTATTCCAGATGGAATATAGTTACCGTTTAATCACTAGTCAATTTTTTATCACAGTGTACACATTTGTATGTTGCGTGTGTCTTAAAGCGCTGCTTGGCACAGACATGTGTTCTCTGTATTCAGTGCGAATACAGTCAGTCTGTATGAGATCTTATGTTTCACTTTTGCAAGATAGCTGCATAATAAAGGCCCGACTAAACTAGAACTAAAGGTTGATTCCAACTAAACTAAAAGTAAACCAGGACTATGCCATGCCTGCGGAGGTCTACATCTATAATGGATTACAGCATGTACCACCTATGAAGAGATTTGATTTTCTGAATACCACCAGAACTAAACCAGGTCAAAAACAAGACTAATCCAGGTCTTAATTAGGGTTAAACTTCTGAAATAAAACCACAACTTTGCTGCAGTATCAGTATGGATCAAACTGACTCTTAAGCCTGAGTAGCACTTCTCGGCGCTGTGGTACCAGCAGGTCTCCCTCACCTGTTTGAAGATCTTGTTGGCGAGAAAGGAGCCACCCTTGTCAGCCCCGGCCTGGCTCTTGTGCAGGCTCTCAGGGGATACCAGTGTGGGGTTGGGTCTCTGAGCCTCCTCCGTCAGCAGCTGGATGATGACGGCCTCCACATCAAAGAACAGCACATGCATGTCTGGGTCGCTCAGGTTGGTCTTCATGGCCTGCACCACCAGTGCATTGTGGGAATACTTAGGAAGGTTCCCCTAAGAAAACAAACACTTGTGAAATAACATTCACTACGCTTACTGCTATTTTTTATAATTTTTTAAAATTACATATCAAACCTGCACATACTATTCACTCGACATACAATTCACATAACAACAAAACATTTGAATGAGCCAAGTCAGGCCGAATCAGTGTTCATGTTGACATTTTTCTTGTCTTTTCAAAAACTAATAACCAGATAAATTTGAGTGGTGTTAGCCTGAATGAAAAGAATAACCCCAAAGTGTAAGAGTCAGCTGTATGTGTGTAAGGATCAGCTGGTGTGTAAGGGTCAGTTGGGGTGTACCTTGTCTGCATTGTCGGTGGCCAACAGGTTGGTGGCCAACGTCTGCAGCTTGTGCTGGGCCATGTTCTTGAGCGCGGCCAGGCTGCGGCGGGTCATGGCCTGTTTGAGGTTGACTGCAGAGTGGCTCAGAGCATCCACAGTGGCAGGGGCCAGCTCATCACACGCATTCAAGATCTCCACAGCGGTCAGGCCCATCACGCAGCGATCCAGGGCTCCTACACACACATTTTCACTCATAATCTCTATATAAGTGTTTAGCAGAAATAGACATTGATGAGTTAGTGTAGTAGATGGGGCTGACCTGTGTCCATCTGCCACACATAGACAGAGCCATCGGAGCAGCCCACCACCAGGTAGTCATCAGCCGGTCTCCACTTGATCACCTGGATGGGGAACAGGTGCCTGGAGGCCAGCATGATGCACTTCCTCTCCTTCAGACTCAGGAGCCCCACCGAGTGGTCACTGGCCACGGAGCACACACAGTGCTGCACTCGCGTCTACAACACAGCGGGGACAAGAGTGAACTTATGCTACCACTGCCAGGGCCAGCCAGAGGACTGGGAAGACAATTATAAAGGCCCAATTATAAAGCCCATCACTTTCTGTTAGGGTAGACCTCAACATAACCCAGTCTGAACATAGTTACATCAATGATTTGTGATAAAGAGATAAGAATCAAGCTGGTCTCTGCTCATTCAGATGCAGAAACATCTGCTCTATGAGCCAAACTATCTGGCATTGTACAAATATACAAGTAACATTATCTGGTTATGTTCTCAAATGTATGTATATCAAAATATGCAAAGGCACATTTGTATGAGGTTTTAAGATGGATTAGTCTGTGTGGTTCAAGCAGAAGCCCTGTTCCCTCTGTCCTACCCATCAGGGCCTTACACTGCAGTTCTCAGGAGGCACCAACAGCTGGGTGATCTCTCCTCCATGCACACAGAAGATGTGCTTCATTTCTCCGGTGAAGATGTCCCACACGATGACAGAGAAGTCCACTCCTCCGGACACAAGGGCGCGCTGGTCATAGCGGGGGGACACCTGGTACGGGTACAGCACACAGGTCACCTTGTTCCTGTGGCCACGCAGTGTGCGGTGAGGGGGCCAGCCTGCAATATACACTCCCAGTAAGTGATGGTGGTTATATACAGTACATCATCCCCCAACTATTATAAAGACTGTGAATTGTAATTGCAAGTTTATGTTTGAATTCAACAGTCATTTTCTTTCCTTCTGTGACACAAAAATAAGAATATCAACACATTCACAGAACAGTCCACAGAACAGTAGTAGTGAACCGATTTTGCTTCTGCCAATGAAATCCTATATTTGTGTTTGATAGGATTTAGACATGGATCTATTAAAATAACTGGATAGGGTATTGCTAGCTTGTAGCTGACTCCAGTTGACGTAGTGGCCACTCACTGGTACTACAGCGAAAAAAATCCCATGGGCTGAACAAGGATTTTTCTCATAGAGCGCAATGTAATCGCATAATGTAATGTAATCTCATGTTCGGCTGATAGGACACCTACAACTATCAAATATGTTGGATTTTGTGGCGTTTTTTTTACCTATTCTTAGATCATAAACTTTTTCTCAGCTCAAAATCCTTCAGTCGTCTTAAAAAACACTTTTTAATTGTTAGCTCCGGCCACACTCCGCTCTAGCTCCTCTCGCTCTGATTGGTCGAAGGTGATCATGTGCTTCGCGAGCCCGCGCTCCGTGTGTGCGTTTGCGTGCATTCGCGTGTGTACCGCCGAAAGTACCTAGCCAGGCTAGGCTAATCTGGCGTCATGCGCCATTGAGCTCGGTTCATTGACTTGAATGGGCGGCCATTTTTAGACCCCGGGGCTTGGGATTTAGAGCATAGGCATGCTCTGATGACAGAACAGAGAACTCCATTCACACTGTTTAATATATACCATTAGTATGTACCATAGTACCAGCTTTATGAAACCACATTTACTGAATCATCAAATTAATGTGGCACACACATGCTGATCATATAATCCCTTTATATTGGGTTTAGTTTGATTCTAAAACAGCCAAAATTCATGTTTTGTAGTACATTACACTGTGACCACAATTATTGATTAACATTATCAGGAGAAACCCGGGACGTTCTTGTGTGATGAGTTAAACACTACACCAGCGGTCCCCAACCCCCGGGCCGTGGACCGGTACCGGTCCGTGGGGCATTTGGTACCGGGCCGCACAGAAAATTTTGAAAAATGACCCGATTCTCTGTTACATCCGTCTATGTCACTCTTGACGCAGGTCAAGGCGCTCTTCTCGGTCACCGCTAAAATGAAACCCAGGAGCTAGCAAAATCAGTAAAACACTAACGTCTTTGGAAAGTTTCTTTGCAAAGGGGAAAAGGCCCAGCCAGGAGACAGAAGAGGAGCCTACGACTTCCAAAAAAAAGAAAGCAACATTTAATAGACAATATCAGGACTCCTACTTAAAATACGGAAAAAAAATTTCCACGCACCGAGCCCGCTCTGCATAATATGCGGCTCTCGAATGAGGCAATGAAGTCCTCAAAACTGCTTCGTCACTTGGAATGCAGGTCATATCATATTATTTTGTTGTATTTATCCGCCACACCTTAAACGCCGGTCCGTGAAAATATTGTCTGACATTAAACCGGTCCATGGGGCAAAAAAGGTTGGAGATCGCTGCACTACACCAAAGTGCCACCACTAACTGCTGACCTCTGTCAGCAAATGTTCCGCCTGCCTGTTCTGACCTCTGCCTCGCGCAGTACTGACCTCTGCCTCGCACAGTACTGACCTCTGCCTTGCGCAGTACTAACCTTGGGCCCCTGCAGTACTGACCTCTGCGCAGCATGTGCTCCCCTTGCAGCAGCTGGACGATGGCGGTCTGTGTAGCAGGGACCAGGATGATACTGCCGTCCTCACGCCCACACACCAGCCGCCCCTGAGCTGGGATATACACGCTGGCCGTCACCTGCAACACACATGCAGCAAAGGGTTAACTTTGTACCAGCCTCTGTGACAGGGACACTCTGACAGAAGAACAGGCAAGGGCAGTGGGATATAAGGGCAGGGGAAGGGACAAGGGACCTTGATGGGCTGCTCTTTGCCAGGCAGGATGCTGAGCTGGTCTATAATCCCAGAGGACACGGGCAGCAGACGGTCAAAAGACTCCTGCAGGCTGAGGCTGGAGGACACCGGCACCTCTGTGGACAAAACACATGTCTCACCAGAGGTCAGAGAGAGAGACACTATGCAACACCCAGAGGTCAAAGAGAGAGAGAGAGGGAGAGAGAGAGAGACACTGTGCAACACATTTATTTATGGGGCTATGTGTTGGGGTCTTGCACTGTTGGTATTGCACTTCAAAACTTGGCAGTATTTGATGCTCTAAATGCACTTTTCTATGACAACAACAATAAAATCTTGAATCTAAAATATACTGTGTGCTTCATTTCACAATTAATATGTATTTTATTAAATGTTTGTGGTTGATGTCAATACATCTCTTGTTTGGGAGCTACAGATTCTCAAGGTGTAACTCACTAGTACATAACCCTTTTTTGTCAAATCCAAATGAAAAAAATGTGAGCAGACTGACCGGGCGTGGAGGGCTGTGGGGGTGGGGACCTGTCAGGGACACTCCACAGGGACAGACGACCTCCAGAGTCCCCCTGGAGCAGCAGCTTGTGAAAGGGCTCCCTCCGACTGAAGAAGAAGCGTGTGACAGGGGGACAGATGAGCAGCTGTGGGCAGAGGAGCAGACAGGCACAGGGTTAGTACTAACACAGTCCCTTCACATAAATTGTCCCAGCATTTGAATTCAACTGCTAATTTAACTGCTAACATATAACACATTTAGATCACCATTTTACCTTTTATTCTTATAAAGATGCAATATTCACCAAAAACAACATAGTAACATTTAAGTTTTGTTCTGGACGCCGAGTCTTCATCTAGCTAGCTCTCAGTGCTAAGCCACTCCACCTTCACAGTGACGTCTCAACACAATCAGTGTGCATCCTACTAATGAAACTACTGCACATCGTTTCAGATTTGTGAAGTTGTGGTTCTGCTACTGTTTCGTATCCTACTTTTGTATATTTATGATAAATGGCCGTGCACAAGCATGGATGATGTAGGCTTGTGGGTGGAGCATTGTACAGAAGTTTACCGTAATGAAGAAACGTAGAAACAGAATATTTCTACGTTTCACACACTATTGCACACTATACCATGTGTGCAATAGTGTAAACATGAAGTTAGCATGTATGGTGGCCCACAAGGATACGAGGTGTGGCTGTCAATGGGGTTTGTCATGGAAAAGGTTTAAGCTTTACTCTTATCTGCTGTCTGAGCGTTAAAAGGAAGAAGAGAAGGAGGAAGACGAAAAGGAGGAGGAAGAGGAGACACTCACCTTCTTGTCTGGCTGCTCTGCAATCTTGTAGATGAGAGGGGGGACAGCGCCCTCTTTGGTCTTCCCGACATCACTGCGGAAATGTTCACTGGCAGACAAGCAGCTGCAAGTATGAGCAGGGAAACTTTCAGGAACACGCAACAATTTGTCTTTAGATCTAGGATGGAATTCTGATTATTCTGCTATTTAAAAATACAACCTATCAACAGTCCAGTAGCTAAATTAGCCAGTGGCAATTTTCAAGTTAACACCTGCTTTTACCTTTGGTTCAGATTGGTCTTTCCAATCTTCTCCACAACTGAAATTATCCAAATGTGTGTTTTCTGTATGACAGAACTCTACCAAAATATGAAGGGTCTGTGTGTTAAACATGTGTAAATTAAATAAAACACACAATTCTGGGGATGTTTTTGATGAGGAAAATATATTAGAAATCTTCTTTAAAAATCTTTCAAAATCCAAATTAAGCTTCTTTCAGCAATATTTTGAACTCACATCTCTGTAAATGAGTGTGTAAATTAGTGTGTATTGTGGATCCCAGGCAATAAAACAGTATATTTGTGCCTTATTCAATGCAAGCATTTTGCCATTTCCTTAATTATTTTGAAAATGTACTTTTACTTTACTTTTTTTACTATCCACATTTTTTCTACTGTAATGTGTGAGCTACTGTGTACAAGTAATTCCCCTTGTGCTTCAGTAAAGTTAGTTTAAGTCCAAGTCTGTGTAAGTAACACAAAAACCAAATGGAGGTGGATCAGACCTGGGGGGCAGCTTGTAGATGTAGCTGCAGCCATCCTCGGTCCACACGATGACCTTGTCTGCAGAGATGAAGTCTCCACCGGTCCAGGACTGGTCAGTCTCACAGGGCACAGAGCAGAGCAGAGAGTAGTCAGCCGCATCCAGCACCTGCCCACACAGACAAACAGATCAGAGAGAGTCCTTTAAGTTTTAAACCAACTGGATTTCAAAACTGAAACTGGTGACCAAAATGACAGTTATGTGAGGCTGATTCTGATTTCTGACTGGATATTTGTCTTGAACTAAAAGACCAAATTATAACATAATTAAACGGGACAACACGTCCGAATTTTTTGTAATTAAGACTAAACCAGCATTCCGATTATTACCAGTAAAATCTAAGATTTCAAACAATTTATTTAAAAATAATGTATTAGGGTGCTTTCACACCTGTTGGTCCGGTAGAGTGGTTCGATTGGGGACAAAATTTATAACATAGTATCAATTCTCAACTAGTACGGATCCCTTTCACACCAGTGTTTTTGCCAAACGGACCAGCCGCTCTGGAAGTGGAGTCCCCCCGCTCGCTGAGCGGCGCTGTTCACAAAACTAGAGCGCTTTGGATGACGTAGGTTAAAGCTGATTGGTGCAGCGCGTTGGGGGGGAAACTACAGGAAGAAAACAACGCATTTGACTCTCCGACAAGATGCAGTGTGCTTTTCTTTTTCTATACGCTGTACACGTTTGTCCGCGATTCATGTCGTTTCCAAACCTGACACGGAAACGAAAGTGAAAAGTTAGCAACTTACTACACGTAGCGTGCGACGGAAGCTTCTGTAGACCAAAAAGCGCAATCGCAAAACAAAGTGGGCCGAATTGGGGCCGGGTTGCATTCAGACCACAAGCGAACCGCGCTAGAGTCCGTTTGGAAGCGAACCGAGACCACCTCCAGGGTTGCATTGACCACAAGCGAACCGCGCTAGAGTCCGTTTGGAAGCGAACCGAGACCACCTCCAAACGTGGGTCTCGGTGCGGTTCGTTGGTCCGCACCAAATCCAACTGGTCCATGTTCACACCAGCTCAAACGAACCGAATTCACAGGTGTCCCGAACTCTAGTCCGTTTCAAGCGGACCAAATGGTGTAGGTGTGAAAGCCCCCTTACATACAATTCCTTTAAAGCAACATTACAGTTCTTGTCAGTAATATCCCTACAACAAGACTGCTGCCCCCTCTGGCCTGTAGGACTCACCCTCCAGTACTTGGAACACACCGCCAGCAGGCTGTTCTGAGTGAAGTTACAGAAGGAGATGCTCTGACAGCTCTGCACGTGGATGGGTCTGGACTCCTCCTCAAACACTGGGTCCAGGTCCTGAACACAAACAAGACCAGGGTCAGAAGGGGGTGTCATTCCCTCATGTTTGTGTAATCTATCCCCATGGTAACCCACCCCCAGGAGAACTGACAGCCATCCCACAGCAGTGGGAAACTTTATTACCCAGCAATCTAACCCTAATACACCAAAAATTTTAATTTTGTCCTTGTATATACTTTTAACTTCTTGGGTTATTTTTTAAGACAACATACTTACGTGCATTTACCCTGTTGACATCAGCGGAAACATGTCAACAATGTAAATACGCATTACTGTATTGTCTTAAAAAAGAACCCAAGAAGTTATAACCCTAATACAACAACCAATGACAGCCAGAGAAAACAGACTAATGGTGGGCATAGATTAAAAAAAAAAAAAAAAAATTAAATGATCCAAATGATTCTATGGTGGGCATTGATTAAAAAAAAAAAAAAAAAAATCTAGATTAATTTAATTTTGAAATTTTAATTTCATTTCAAAATTTCTCATTGAAATCTAGATTAACGCCGACAGCATGGACTGTATAAAAAAGCGGACTAAGCGAGTGTGACGTCACCCATAGCATTCAGCACCGCTCAAATGAGGCTCGCGATGCTTCCCGTATACAGGAGCAAATCTGGAGCCAGGCTCTATGTTATTAATAGGATTTTTTTGACTAACAAAATAGCGCAATAAGAAATCAGGATCATGTAGTTAATAAGAAAATTTTAAGACCAAGATGACGAGGCTCACTGCAGCAGTTACAGAGAGACGAGCGGCATTAGTGTGTCTGATAGAGCTGCGCTGACGGGCTTGCCTCGGTTGCACTCAAACAAAGTAGTTTCCCAGTTTCAGTGCTTGACCTGGCATCAGCATTCGTAAAGAGATGCTTTGCGTTTAGGAGAGAGACTGATAGAATTCCTACAGTAAACTAATTCCGCACTGC
>JACN01051453.1:0-11017 GCA_000787155.1 Scartelaos histophorus
TATTGATTTTATTGATTTTATTGATTTATTATTATTTTATTTTTAATTGTATTTATTTTTTAATTAGTTTAGCAATTTACAAAACTTTTAATGTGATTTATTAGCGTAAATGCTATATTCATTTTAGTTGGTTTAGAGTTAAGTTTATGTGAAGATTTTCCTCGCTTATAGCCATTATACCGTCATTTTTTATACTTAAGTAGATACAATGGTGCATTGTGCAGCTTTTTGAATAGGAGGTCTGTCAAGGTCGGCTTTTCGCAATGTTAATGCTTTGTCTGGAATGTTTAAAGTTACAGGTCAGATCTGTGAAGAGGCGACCGCGCTCGCAGTCAGAATGTCTGTTTTTTAAGTATTTTTGAGCGATAAAACCACCTGTGCTTGAATAAACGAAAGGTATGCCGTCTTTTTAATGTCATACCATAGAACTTTCAAGGCAAATCACTGAAATATCCAAAGAAACAAGCAGGTTACAAACTCCCAACCAAAAAGCAACATAATAAACCTTTAATTAAGCATGAACAAATGATGAACTAATACTTTATTAAGAATGATTCAGACTTAGTACATCTGTAATGGTTTAAAAGTGGTTTAAAAAAGAGTTTTAACTAGACCTGATTGTTTGTTATTAATTAAGCTATTAAAAGTGCTCTTATTAGTGTTACTTAAATGAAAAAAACATGATTTGCTGCTCATATACAAAAATACTATTCTTCGATTAACATTGATTAATTATGTTCTTTGCCATATCAATAATCTTACCCCAAGTATATGGAATTAAAATGTTCTATTCTATAATACTTCATTTAGGTTACATTAATTTAGCAAGTGCTACTAACTTAAGTCCTCAGTTTGAAAACATTTCCATTCAAAAAGTGTCAGAAGTTGCCAGTTTCCCTGCAGCACTTCCTCGTGTGGCCAGCAGAGGGCAGACAGGCTCCGGGGCCGGGGCGGCTCATTAGCTGATTAGAGCCACTTGTTGTGAGTGTTTTGAAGACAGTCCTCGTGTCTGTTCATTATTCCACATCAGTGTTGTGTTCACTCACTCCTCCAGTCAAGGGCCCCCATTTTACATCCAACCAGCACCCAAGGGCCCCAGAGGAGAAGCACTGGTGAGAGCAACTAGTGTACTCAGTTAGTGTTTACTTCAGCTGTTAAACGGTGAGGCCTGCATAGTGTCTGATAGTAGAGAAATACATGCCGAAAAATAATAATAGATAAATACAAACTTTATACATGCAGAAAAAGGAGATTTGGATTTTTCCCCAGTGCTTTCTTGTTAACATCTAATACATTTGACTACATGTTACACTCTTTTAACAGCACACTTGTACTTACTTACTTTTGATGACATTTACAATATGTTTTTGTTTACAATTTGCCTTTTTGTAAACAATTTACAGTATATTTTTGTTTGCAACTTATATAATGTTTTTGGATACACTTCAGATTCCACATACAGCCCTGTTTAGAAGGTTAAAGCTTCTATGTGGTATGACAACAATGTAACAGTTTTCAATAGATGCTTTGTAATAAAAATTGTTTTAAACAGATTCATTCATTCATCTTTACCAAACTGTAAAATCTAACACTAGGGTTAACTTACATTCAGTTAGTTTACTTTACTCATCGCATTAAATTTGTGCATCTTTATGATTGTGGTCAAATAAAAGTTACTTTTAGGGCTTAAGGGTTAAACTAAGATCAACTGAACGAGACGAGTCACTTGATCAATGACGTATTAAGAGTCCAACTCCATTTCCCAGTCTGTTCTTGTCCTCCTTTTATTTCCTTCCTGTTTGTCCTACAGCTCCACTCATTCCCTGACCCTGTGTTCAATTATTCCTCCACCCCGGACGCGGATCTCAGATCTAACGTCACGTCCGAGCGCGTTGGAAGGATAAGTGACCACAGGGCTGTGTCCATCCCAGGGCTGTGTCCAAATCCTTCTTGTTCAGTCTGTGCTCGATCACACCTGTCCTCCTGTTTTGTTTCTTCTGGTTTTTGACCTCTAAGTATGGGGTCCTTGTTTGCATTGACATAGACTGACTGAGCTCTATTATTTTATTGTTACAGATGCGCTTGGAACTTAAGCTGAACAACAGTTTTGCTTGTTTTTTTCAAAGACTAATAAATATTAAAATCTTTGTGTACCTGTATTATTGTAGAATAGAACCTTACTCTAACTTGAGTATAAGTAACATTTGCTCAGTTCAAGTCAATCGTTTTTTGTGGTTTTACCATGTAAAATGAACTTCCTCTTAAAGTAAAGGTGACTTAATAAATTCAAGGCAATCATTTTCCTATTTTTTTTCAAGAAAGGTTAACTTCCTCTTTAAGTAAATGTTACGACATATTTCTGTTCTATGAATGAAAACTAAAGTACACTTAACTGTGCCTAGTTAGATAAATATAATTTACTGTACACTGCACCGAGGAATTACTTGTGAGCTCAGCTCTAGATTCATAGTCCACATTAATCAAAATTTTCAAGGAAATCTGTTTCCTAGGTTTTTCAAGAAAGGTTATCTTATTATGTCTTACAGAACACTGAGCACTGGCATTGAAAAAAGATAAAAATTCAGATTTGCATAGAACCCGCTCTGAGTAGTTTCAATACAGAGAAAATTACATTTATAGGCCAATATTTAACCTTTCATGAATAAGTGTTTGAATGGCCTTCAGCAATATCTAAACAGGTAACTCATGTTTTTGCTTCCTGTTAGAAAACACTCAAAGCAGAATAAGAAATCTAAAACACCATAGCAGAGGGACTTGAACCACAAACCTTCATATAAATATCCAAGTATTTGTACCGTCTGAGCTGCTTTTACAAAGACGTCTTACTATTCAAAGACGGTAAAATGCATCAGCAGCCACAGCTCTAGTAAATATAGAGTATATAAGTTGTGAATGTACAGCAGAAGACAATGGCTGTGAAGTGTGCAGTGAAGTGAAACAGATTTGACACAGACGTCTAACAGCTCGCATAGAAAAACATTTGTGAGTAAAATGTCTGACAGGCAGTGAATGCACAAGACTGTATACACCACCAATTATACATCGGGTGTGCCTGAGCTGTTCTACCTTTAACTTGCAGTTGGACATCCACAAGTTTATTCTGCTTATCTAGGTGCTATATGTGTGCTCTGTAGCTAATTATAAAGCCTTTTTTTTAAAATTCACAAACATAAATGCACTGTTAGCATGCTAGTCGTTGTGACAGTGGCTGCAAAACTTCACTCCGGTTAAGTTGAAAAGTGAGAATAACTTATTGTAGTGAATAATTAGAATTTCAATCCAATAAGCACTTTTTTATCTCTAATATTTTAAGACAGTATATATCAGGTGCAGCTCCTTTAACAGTGTTTCATCTTTAGATTGTCACCCACTTCCACCCTGTGACATCATTAGGTGGTAACACAGGTTGGTCCTCAATCTTTTAAAGGTTCTATATGATGGCAAAGTTTCTAAAACTCAAAACGCTCTGTCACACCTTGTGTCAACTTAAAGCGGAAATGTGACAAGACGGTTAGAGCGGCTGGATTGCAGTGAGCTACACAAAATAAGATGCAGCAGGCCGGAGTAACATGGTCCACAATTTTTATTCCTTTTTTTTTCAAACTAGGATAATGTGTAAATAAAACCAAACACAACTCCAGGTGTTTGTGATGAGGAATTAACATTATAACCATGGAGATGTTATTGCTTTGTCTCGAATCTTTCACCGTATATTAAACCTTTCTACCTGCATGGAGACCAAACCAGACCAAGTTACAGGTCAGATCTGTGGAGAAGTGACCCTGCTCAGTCGGAATGCCTGTTTTCTAAGTATTTTAAGCCCTAAAACTATCTGTAATGTAAAAAAATGTATGTTAAATCTGTTTAATGTCATACTGTGGAACATTCTAGGCAGAGCAGTGATATATAGCAGTGACATATCAAGCAGGCAAAAAGTTGCATAGTGCAGCTTTAAGAAGTCTTATTTAATGAATCACAACAGAAACCAACCTACACATGTACAGCTTTATTCCCACTACATGAGCTGCCATATGCCACATCTTTAGACTTGTGACATCCAGGTTGCTACTTGTGATGCCATGAAGAGGTAGTTGGAAAGTTAACAGCTCTATTTTACTTTTTGTCCAGAGACTTCAAACCCCAGGACTGAAATTATCCTAGTAAAGGTTTATGGAGTTTGAAAGATGAACTCTGCCTAAATATAGTGACCAGACGTCCCTGTTTGGTGCCCTGTGTCCAAACAGATTTATCTAAAACCACTGATTTGCCCCAGTTTTGTACAAGAAATGTCCAAGGTGTCCTTATTTTTGACCAATTTAATGCCTGCACATAGTAAAGGGAGACATACATTGACATCTGTTTAGGTAAAATACAGAAAAGCTGCTTAAAAACAATGACTGTACTGACTCATGATTCATGTTAGTCATAAATTGTCTCCGCTTAGCAATTTTCCTTAATTCACTAGAGTAAGTAGCTCCTGAATTTTATTGCTTATTTTTCCATTTTATTTTAACTTGTACATATACATTTATATAATTGTTTTATTTGACACCTGTCTTTTGCTACTTATTTATAATTGATTATTACCATTTATATTTTTACTCTTACTCTTAAATTGTACTGTGTGAACGACTGTCCAAATAATTTCTCTTGTTGATCAATAAAGTTTGTCTAAATTCAAGTCTTATTATGCACTTGTTTCACAATTTTATTACCAATCACCAAAAAAACCGGGGTTCAGATTTTTTGTTTTTTTGAAATTCTGGTCCCCCAAACTAAATATTATCACCTTCCTAAAATAATCGCCTAAGTCACTTTTTTGCCTAAGTTTACTTAAGCAAAAAAATGCCATAATTTCAATTTTGGGGGGAGTTATTTGTTTCCGAAAAATCCTGAAAAAATGACTTATGCAATTATTTTAGGAAGGTGTCGATATGCAGTGTCTGTGAAAAGGAAACATTTAGATGAAAAAATGCGTCACATGGGCCCTTTAATGTCCACAAAGAGACTGAAATGTGCGTTTCATTTTTCATTAACAAAAACTTTACCGTCTTTTTAGCACAGTGTAACCTTAAAAACATGTTTAAGAAATAAGCCTGTTAAAGGGTTTACAACAGAAAGCAGCCTACACATGTGCAGTAGTGTTGTGCTACATGCACTAGCATGGCGCTTATGTAGCCTCTGTGTTTGTTGACGCTTTTAGCCAGTGCAGGAATCAAAAGCGCCACAGCTTCTATCCGCCCCAGTCATTTAAACAAGCGCACCCCGACTGACTCTGAGCGCGACTATGGACCATGGTTAGTTATTTCAGCTGTGGCTAAAATATCATAGCAATTACTCTACCCACCACCTCTGCTAGCCATTACCCATAAACAAGTTGTGATCCCTGCGTCCGGCTAGATTGGCGCGCACAAAGCTAGCATTTCTCTCCTTTTAGTGCCGCATTCGATTCGGGGGGTAGGTCACGGCCGCATTTTTCCGCATCCCATCTTGCGTCTTTAGCAAAAAAAAAAAAAAAAGATAGATTATAGTCTGAAATCTTCCTCCGTTCCAGGTCAAAGTGGAGAAAGGCTAGGAATACGCGCTAGCTTTAAATGAAACCGTTTTTTTTTTCATCCTTCACAAAAGCTAGCTAGCGTCGCTCTCTTAAAACGTCTGACCAGAGCAAAAAGCAATATTCGTCGGGAAAGGGAGAGATAAAAAATATTACGAAAAAGTGTAAAAATACGGTTACACCTGCTCCACTGCTTTTGTACGAGGTAAGCGCCACGTAAGATTCAATTAACTAGAGGACAGATGCTAAGGTCCGCGCTCTTCTGATTGAAAACTGGCTGCATTCAACCCCGCATTGAAAAGAAGTAAACAAAATCACGCCATCTCTAAACATGTATTTTGAAAAGAGGAATAAAAGATGTCTCGGTTATGAAGAAGTTAGACAGGGGAGGAATGTGAAGAGCACAATGTGTAAATTTAAAAGGGTGAAGGACGCTGGGAGCTGAAATTGAGGGTACACTAATAACCTGCTTTGGACAATAACGTGAATCTGGTGGATTTAAGAAGACAGCTGCAAATTTTGAAGTTTAAAGGCCACATATTATGGTACGCTATGTTGTAATGTTGTTTTCTTGACACAAATATACCTGGAGTTGCTTCATTCACACATGTTCAACTCACAAATCCTGGATATTTAGGCTGAGTTCTCTCAAACTCCAAACATCTTCTCTAGACTCTACTAAACAAAATAACAGGCAGCTGTTCACTTGGCGATGTCTACTTCATGACATCACAAGGTGGAACAAAGCATTGTGAGCTTTGGAGATGTAGAATGAATAATAATGGTTACTCAAACACGTGTGAATGAAAGTTAACACAATTCCAAGGATGTTTTTAATAAGATAACATGACTAAAAGTTCAAAAGAGTAAGTTTTGCGTAATCCAGGACTTTTAATTTTGGATTTGAGAAAGTTAGTTTACTAATATTCAGAGTAACAAAGCAGTGTGGTTGCATGAATTGTGTAAATGTATATATCTTTTTGGGAAAAAATAGTGACATGAAAACACCAGGATCATTTTAAGGTCCATTTATACACAGTCTATGGCTGGTACCATCACCTGATATTCTGCATGGTGATAGATCATTTTAATACCATACTGTGGAACATTTTTGACAGAGCAATCTCCACATCAGAGACAAGTAGTTGCCAGAAATCCATGAGAAAAGTTGTACACCTTTATTAAGCCAACGGTGTTCATATTGTTCATATTAATGTAGACCTTTCATTTTCCATCTACACTGGTTAAAATGAGGGGTGTACATTGCCATGAGTCTGAAGATGCAATAAATATGATACACATACATGATATATTGTGATTTATCAGTAATTCTTTTAATACAACTAACTGCACCTTAATGAGAACACAATTGTATGATTTAAACATTTTACTGTATAAAAATGTGTTTAATGTATTATGTATAAATATATGTAATGTATTTTAATGAAAAATATTGTTTAAAATTTTGAATTTAATTTGAAATGATTTGAGAATTATGCAATGAAGTATCACAATATATCACTGAATCATTTTTTTCTTACACCTCCAGTTAATCTACCGTATTTTTGTGTATTTATTTTGACTATATGCTGTATTGTTTTGCTATACACTCTTTAGCATATTCTGAAATGCCTGAAAAGCTCCGTCACGGGAAATCGAGAGCTCATATTTGACATCTTTTTGACGACTCGTATCTGAACACTGCACGAGATAAAGAGAAGGACACTCGTACAGTCCACACACAATGGATCCTCTCCCAGCAGACACTACAGCACATTCACTGTGCTAACAAAGTGTATCAAATAAAACAGACATGTAGCTGTCAGGGAAATCACAAAGACAAATGTAACACACTCAAAACATATTTATTGTGACATGTTGTTGCAAGAATTGTCGTTTTTTTAATTAATGTTGGTGAAAACAAGATCCACATATTGAGACATGCGATGCTAACTTGACAGCTTTAAAGGTACACTACGTAACCTTTTTGGTGGAAGGTCTGCCATCTGTGTGTCTCATTCCACAGATTAGCATTAAAATGTTTCCATGACTACAAATCACTTCATCAAGCTAAGTTACAAGTAAGAGCTGTGAAGTATGTTGAAATTAGCCATGCTGCTAATTGGCTATTTAAAAATGTTTCACTTCCCTTGGTTGCCAGCAGGGGGTGCCCCCCAAAAAAAAAAAATCAATGTATATCAATATAATAATAAAAAAAAAATCTGTATATCTTTTCTCATTGCAGGGCTGCCAGGTACTTGAGATGTTACTGCTTTACCTTTTGAAACACTTCAGTCTCCACAGAAACAAGCTGGAGATGCTACCAGGCCAATTTACAGATGAGATCTGTGAAGAGGTGAGCCCACCCACAGTAAGATTACATAGTTGTAAAGGTGTTTTTGTGCAATCATTGAATAAATGCATCTGATGTAAGTTTAATATTGCGGAACATTACAGGCAAAGCATTGGCGTCTCCATGGCAGAGGACCACCAACCCATTTATGCAGGAGTATTTCACATTTCACAAACACAACTCCAGGTATGTTGATGATAGGAAAAAAAATGGTTAAAGGGCTTAAAACGTAGAAATAGCGTGTTATAGGCCATTTCACTGAAGATACACTCTGTAACATCTGTAGTGGGGGGTCCACCATTTGCTTTTGTCCATTCATGAAAGTTGTATGTAATCAATCAAAGTGTTTTTTATTACAAATCACGTTTTTAAATCAGCTCTATTTAAAGAAATTCTCCACAAAAATTTTACTTGCGATGTCACCTGCTTTTCCCCATAGAGATACATATATTTAATGCCATACTGCGGAATGTTGCATCATTTTATTAACTGCGTTCCTTTTCACTAGTTATATTGTCTTGAGGAAGGAAAATGTTATCATGTCTTGGAGTGTGATGCCGTATTATGTGAATGAATACACATGATTAGAGGGTTACCATAAAAATAAAGATGCAATCAGAGTTTTTCACATGGACGCACTAACTGGTCATTAAAGAGGCAGTGGTCATATGATTGTTCAGTTTCTTAGGCTTTTTTATGAGTTAGTTGCTCTACTTTACAGTTTGGTTTTATTTTTTTAAGATGCATTATTTTAATTTCTACATTTTCATTTAAACAAAACCTTGAAAATGTAAGATCACGTTTCACTTCTGTACATGGAGATGTTATTGCTTTGCCAGATTGTTCCATATTTTAGCATTAAAGAGCCCATATTAAGCAATTTTTTTCTATTTTCTCCTTTCAGTTGGATCATTTCAGCCCTGGAGTTGCCAATCTCTACTTAAATAAAGGTAAAAAGTAGCTGCTAACTTGAAAACTTCTGCTTCATGACACCACGGTGCATTTTGAGCTTTGGAAATGTAGACAAATAATACAAACATGTGTAAATGAAAAAGCAAAAAAGAAAACCACACAACTTCAGGTATATTTTGGAGAAGTTGACATTATAACACGTCTAAAAGATCACAAGAGTCAGTGTTATCATTTGTTCAAGTACAGTTAATGCCCCCCATGGAGACAGAAAGGCTTAAAGTCACACTGTGAAATATTCCAGGACAATTAGGCTACGTCTCCGTGGAGGCGAGCAGTTGGCGGACAAGTAGAAAAGTTACATTGTCCACTTTTATGTGCTAATTTTGCTCTAATAATTCAAGTGTAGCGTATTCGTTGTGATGTTGTTAGTGACCTTAACAGATTGATCTGTCTGTGGTGTGTTAGTCTGTTGCCATGGCGCTGAAGTGTGGTGTCTGTTTATTAATTGAGGCACATGAATATTAATTAATGATCACAAGTGAAACCGGGAAGTGTGCATAATATTTCCATCCATTACATGTCTATTGTGATGAAAACAGACATGTCTCATATCTCTGTTTGTGGAGAGTCACTGTTCAAGATCTCATACAAAAATACAAATCAAAGGACAAACACATTCACTTTCACTTCTGCAAATAGGCCTAATTATTATGTTTAAACACTTATATTATTGATACATTTTATTATATGACAATAAGAGTGCTGCTGACTGCTCCTGATCCATGATGGCACCTCTGGCTAAGCAGGAATCACATTTATTTTAGTAGAGAAATAAAAAAATAACCTTACTGCTAAAATATTATATAAACTAGGTTGGTTTGTGTAAGTGGAGTCACTGCACTCTTTCTCTGTCTGTATTTGCTGAGACTGGCCCTTTGTGAAATCAAACAAACAAATAGAGCAATGTCAATATCTGGAATTAAGTGGATTTTGAGGCTAAGTTGTTATGTTAATTGTAACAGCTAAGACAATAAATATACTAACATTCCTATTAGTAAGATAACACTTTCATTTTCACTAAATACAGTATTGCTATTCTGTAATGATGGTCTATGCATTTTCAAAATCTATACACGGGTTTCAACTTCCTGGATATAGCCACCATTTTTAATTAATATCAGCATTCAAAAGATAGAATATTTTGTTTTGAATAGTTAATTGCTATGGTAACAATGCAAATTTTTCACGGTATTCAACTTCCTGTATATAGTCGCCATTTGAAATACTTTTCAGCTTTTAATAGACCGAATATTTAATTTTGAATGGCAAATTGCTATGGTAACAATGCTCATTTTTCATCACTTCCGGTTCAACTTCGACTTTTCAGCATTCAAAAAACAGAATATTTTCCTTGGAGTTGTTAATTACTATGGTAACAGTGCTCATTTTTAGTCAATCTATTTGTGGTATTCAACTTCCTGTATATAGGCGCCATTTTTAATACTTTTTAGCAAAAGAAAGAATGTTAATTGTTAATCGCTGTAGTAACAATGTTCATATTTCAGCACTATTCATCGTATTCAACTTCCTGTATGTAGGTGCCATTTTGAAGACTTTTCAGCATTCAAAAGAGAATATTTTATTTTGAATTACTGATTTATTTAGTTAATTTCCATGGTAACAATGCAAATTTTTCATCACTATTCATCGTATTCAATTTCCTGTCTATAGGCGCCATTTTGAAGACTTTTCAGCATTCAAAAGACAGAATATTTTCACTGGTATTGTTAATCGCTATAGCAACGGTGCTCATTTTTCATCCCTCTGAACACTTCTGACAGAACGTTACGCAACACGGCTCCTCTCTTTCCCGCAAAGAGATCATTTTCACTTGATATCTGTATTACAGAGCTGCGTGTCTCATTGTAATAAAGCCATCAACACTTTTTGTAATGATCATAATCTGTTCTCAAACATCCTCCATCTCTGTCTCCGTCTCTCTCCCGTCTCCATCTCTCTCCTCTGTGCGTCTGGCTCCATATCTGGGGACGGGGCTTCTGGCTGTCTGTTCGGGTGATTGACACGGGCCCACATTAAGAGGTGCTTTTGGAAATTAGTCCGTGGAGACCGGTGCCTCTCCCGCTCCTCTCCCCCTCACCTCGGCCTTGTCTTCCCCC
>KN492241.1:6628-17647 GCA_000787155.1 Scartelaos histophorus
AAAAAGACTCCTCACCTGTCACAGTTTTGTCCCTCAACATTTGGCTTACAGTTGCAATGTCCATCCGCAGCAGAGCAATGTCCCACACTTCCCGCAGTGCTGCACCCACATGGCCTGAATATAACAACATTACATGACTCACACATGTTCTGAGAATAAACTCATAATTGCTGCAAATTATAAAAAATATGACAAGCTCTAATAGGGAAGTGTACAGATATAACCGTATATTTCTATTCATTTTATACTGAAACAGACTGCCGAGCTCTCTGTGAAACACTGGTTAGTGCAAATTACTATTTTGTCTAATGTAACATAACCTAGATTGCTTGTAGACTGGTATCAAATAAAAAAAATTTAATTCTCCAAAGAAAAGATCTAATGATACAATGATCTTACAAAATGTTGTGGCGTGAGATTGTCTTGCCCTGTCTCCAGCCAATTTAATATTACCTGTTAAAATCTATTCTCTCCATGCTCAGTGATGAATGACTTTTATTTAGTGCCTGTTTTAGTGAGGCTATTTCATAATGAGGTGCTAATACAAATAATTTAATTATCCAAAGGCAAACCCTCTCTTGTTGGCTGTGCTCCAGTGGACTGTGTAATTCACACCTCAACTCAACAACCACATTTTGCTGCATGAATCAGACATGTGCTGTCTGTTTGCATGTGAGCCTGTGTTTCCCTTCATTCTGGATGCAAAGTAAATACGCTAAAGATGATTTAATTACTAGCCTAGTATTGATGATAATGTATGTACCGATATGCTGGACATGTAGAGAATATCTTTGAAGAAATCATAAAATCAGTTATTATAGGCCTATAAGGTTTTGCTTGGCTGATATTCCTGAGTCGTCTGTACCTTCCCTCTGCTTTCCCTAAAATATGTATTCAGTGATAAAAATGATAAAAAGGCAAACAGTCATTGATATGCAATTCAACACTATCACAAATTAGCATTCATGCGGTAGGTAGAGGGTCAGAGAGAGCTAGGATAGACTTCTTATGAATATCAAACTGACGACATACACACACACTCGCACACGCTCATGTACATGGGAGGCTCTCGGGTCCACAGTCAGTTCATGCACTTTCTATCAGTGGCCCTTACAGCTGCAATAAAGACCACGTTTTAAACAAACAAACCCCGGGGTAAATGTACTAGTCGAGCATCAAAGTAGCTACACCTTGAAACGACAATTTGTGTGAAGGACTGAGTGTGTTTTTGCGCTAAGTGTAGGTTTTCTTAAAGACTGCTTAAACTCTTCGCTTGACTACTGCCACGCAAGCGTCAAGCAAAGTAAGCGGCACATCGATCAACTCAGTCACGTATATGTAGTCGTCCTGTTGAGAAAGGACTAAAAGGAAAATAAGATCTGAAGAAACAGGAAGGCAAAATTTCACC
The DNA here is from genome assembly GCA_000787155.1 of Scartelaos histophorus. Lineage (NCBI taxonomy): Eukaryota > Metazoa > Chordata > Actinopteri > Gobiiformes > Gobiidae > Scartelaos > Scartelaos histophorus. The sequence continues at coordinate 8,037 of KN492241.1, forward strand.
GCAGCAAAATGGATGTATTAAAAACTGAAGGTGGAAACGATGTAATGAGCACTTCTAACAAACCTATCCCACATTAATGTAACGATCATCAAATGTCACTAAGATATTATCTAAATAAAGTTGTTTATCACCTTTCTTCATAGTCTGCATCCATACATTTGGCGACGTAATGTGGTGCTGTAACTACTTGCTTATCAGGGGCCTTTGTCAGTTTCTTGTTGTGGCTGTGGTTTAGTGAGTTTTCTGTTCAAAAAGTGCTCAACTATGAAATAAAACCACTCACAAGTGCACAGGAGAGTTTATTATTGATGATTGCCATTCAGATTTACCATTGTGACTATCAAGTAGCCGACACAAGCTGGATTATATGCCATTATACATTTGGAGACAGATTAGATGAATGCTTTACTTTGTGAAATAATCAGCGTACACGTTGTCCCATGTGTCATAGTATATTTTTGTACTATATTGTGTGTGTTGGTTGGACACAAAACAGCCTTTACTGGCATTCACAAAACTCTTTTCATCACTCTCCATGATGATTTGTGCAAAATGACACGCACATTAATTGCAGCATGCGTAATGAATATTGATTACACAGTTAGCAACCATAAAAGTGTAAGGTAAAGTGTAATATATTGTGACACATGGAAATATGATTTTCCACAAAGCACCTACTGCTTTTATAAATGATTCATTTGTTTAAAATCTTGCATGGGTTACTTTTCCCCCCCAATCCTTTTGTGTGCAGTGCAGCTCTGCAGTTAGATGTTACGTACTCATATCTCCCTGAAAAGAAGGAGCACCGATTCACAGCAGTGTCACACAAGCAAATAGGCCTATACATATTTGTGATAGAATTTGCAAGATATATTTTAATTAAATTCATAAACCTGATTTTTGTGGTTAGCGCATACACAATTAGGTTGATTAACTTTTCTATTCTTAGTTGAATTGGATTCTCGTTGCTCACCTGCAGCCGCCAATCCCAAGAGAATGAAACCCGGGCAAACAAGTGTCGCACTTTTCCCCAGTCACTCCTTCTTTGCAGACACAGCTTCCTGTCTGTAGGCACTGCTGACTGACCGAGCCTGGGAGGACAGAGGGCAACAGGCACGGAGAGAAACATCAGAACGGCAACATCAAAACTCCATAGCGCTGTAGAATTTGTAATCCATATGTTAGTTTGTAATTGTTAACATTTACATATACAGCAAGATATAAAATTAGCTGCACAAAGGAACCAGCTTGACTAACCACAACCATCACCTTATTCACACTGGCTTGTAAAATAAAGAATCGAGTGTGCCTACATTTTACCATCTAACAGTTCAAAACTAATAACCACTCTGTCTATGCTGGTATTATTTATGGGAATTGATTAAAAGAAGCAGTGTTATATTTTTCTATGCAAAAATAGTGGGGTCTGGGTGAGTTTCCTCCGAGCATTCTGGTTTTCCTCATCAACTCAAAACCTGCACCAGTAAAATCCTTCAGATGAGGTTGTCCCGACTCCTGTGCTGTGGGCCCGCTGCCCCAGACAGGCTGCCCCAACGGCATTGAAAAATGGGTCAAATGACACATTTAACAACGGGGACGATAAAGTAAACCTTCGTCTTAACCTTGTTTTTCATGCGGATTAGGTATTAGGAAATTGTATGAATGATTTACACTCACAGTTTGCAGCTATTAATCCGTTTATTTTTATTTTATTTAGAAGATTTACTAAACATTGTATTTACCGTTGATATTGCAATTGCACGGCAGGCAGGCATCATCTGGGGACATCCTGTAGTGGTCCTCTTTACAGCTCTCACAATGGGGTCCCTCCGTGTTATCTCTGCAGTCGAGGCAGCGCCCCCCACTGCCCGTGCTGCGGTACTGCTCCATGTCAAACACACATTTGTCTGATCTCCCGCTGCAGTTGCACTCTGGGAGGGGGAGATAGAGACGTGGGAGAAAGGATGCACAGGAGAAAGCGAGAGGTCAAGTGGAGAAGTGAACAGTCACAGGGAAAGAAAGGTACAACAAAAAGACATCAGACGAAAATAGATCCACATGGAGACTGAGCGAGGCTATATGTGTGCGAGAGATTATGTGTTCTGGGATTGGATCATAATTTAGAGGCTCGTTGCTAATCTCATTTCACGCAGGCCTAATGAGGAGCCAATCGGCTGTCAGGGGGCACTTAGATAACAGTAATTCATGTTTATACAAGAGAAAATTACTCAGCTGATAACGCACCATCACAGCTCTCATACCCTTCAAATCAAATCCCTCTTTAGTTTACCCGTTACCCCGAGGGCGGATTTACGTGAGAATTGCATCTTTTATTATGAACCCTTCTCTGTGTTGTTCTGGAATGAGATGAATATTTCCCCATGTTAATAAAGAGTCCCGGTGGACCACTCGAAACACTGCAGAAAGAGAATAGAAACAGTTTACATTTCAGAACTTTTATAATCTATAGGAATTAGCAGTTTTCTTCCTTCTCATTATCGCATTTTTGAGGTTTATGAGCCGTAAACTATTTTGCATATCATTTAGTTGTTTACATTGTCTGGTGTCTGGTTAGTTCAAGGTGTAAGAGAGTCACTGTTTTTGAATGTAAAATAGCTGCCCAATTAAAGTAAGAGGTTTAATTACGTGCAAAGAATATAGTTGTAATTAAAATGAGCAACACGACACATAAGCTTTGTGTTCACTGACTGGCATTTATATTAAAGCTAACAGTAATAATGCTTGATTTCATTTACATTTCTTGCATGTGTCTTGTGGCAATAGTCGGCGTCTGCTTTTGCCGTTCTAACAGGAGGAGACACTTTTGGGGAGCTGCTGCAGCGAGACTGGGCTCTGATTGACGCCGGTGGACAAGGGGAGCACCAATAGGACGTGTCAACTCTCATCCCTCGCGTGTTTGCTGTGGCAGCTTGTGGTGCTGCCACTGCCGGTCAGGTAAGCTGATAATGCTGTCAACAACAAACCAGACTGTGTCAAGTTTCCTCACATAGGTGCCGACTGTATGTGTCACCGCGCCGAGGAAATGCTTTTAGTGGATCGAACGTATGACCTGTTCTTATTCTCGCTACTGTTCGGTATGGATTTTAAATAAGCTTCTGTTTGTAATGTCCTGCCCTTCCAATTTCATATATGTAGCCCCCATTCTTCCCCTCTATTACTTTACAATTCTCCTCTATTTATGTGAAGAATGACACAGCAGGTGTTTTTCTGGAGCTTAGAAAGAAGAGAAAATTATCAAAAAAGAGAAAATCACTTTTTTTGCATCTTGATCATGACTTTTTAAATTCCATTTGTCTTGTCGAATAGAAATGGCTCTGAATTTTATTTTCCTGACATAAACAATAGTAGCATTTCTTCCTCCAGTGTCTGAGCAGTGCTTTTATAGACAAGGGTTCACTGTGGACCTCTCCAGTAAAAGACAGAATATCATTGATGAGTAGAAATGACTGAATCTCATCTAAAATTTGACTATTGCACAGCTCTACTCCGTTGTGAAGAATACTACTGTGGTTAAGGCTTGATGACCTGTGTAAAAAGTGTTCAGATGTTAGTGCCCACTCGATGAAAGAGCAGCGAGTGCACCGCTGTGAAATGCTCCTGCGTCTGTACATCCAGGGTAGAGATAATGTGAAAATTAAAAAGTCGAGCAAACCCTACATGACGCATTACAGCCGCAGTTTGACACTTGCCACATTATCAATGAGACTGACCTTTGGCAGCAGCCTGGATGGAAAATAATTATGCCATGTCATGTATTTGCTGACACTGAATCACTTAAAATCACTTTCACTGATTTATCTATTCTCAGTCTTTCAGTTTATACAACGTTTTGCAATGTTCTGATTTTATTCTTTATCCTTTGAGCAACAATATCAAACATATTATTTATATATTATTTATATTCTTTCAAAGTCCCACTACTCCAGTAATCATATAGATGATATACTTAAGTTAACAGTTGCTCATTACCATCATCTTGGAACAATAAGAATAAATGTTGGACGGAACCTCTGTCACAAAGCACAAAAGCACAAACACCCCACAGGCTCAATCATTTCTCATTTTAACTTAAATTTTACTGAACAAATGAAATTTGCTCTGACAGCAGAACACCAGCAGAGCTAAGAAATGGAATACTGAATTTATTAAGTAGGAGAAAGCTTTGGGGATCTGTGGCTTTTTGAGTTATAGACGCGTTTAAGAAAACCTAAAACAACCCAAAATATCTCTGCGGGTCAAATATTTCAGGTTGTTTCTGCTTGTTTCTGTGTGTAGCCCTGTTGTTACTTAATGTTGTGTCTGACCCTGTTGTGTGTGGATGGTGGCGTCTGAATGGAGCACTGACGCAGAATGTCTTTGTAGTTCGTCCCCAGGGTTGCAGTGGACACAGAGCTATTCTACTTTGAACTGCTCATGTAGCCACAGCTGCTGAATCACTGAAGTAGCCACAGCTGCCTTGGGGCTGACGATTGCACCCATGGCCTCTCTGTCCAATCCCAGTCAAAGATTAAATATCCTGTACAATAAAGGTATGAGCACTTCTATGCAGTGAATTGTTAATATAATAATATGCCTTTCTTTAATGTCTTATTTTATTTTTGCAATAATTTTTTTTTTTCCTTTATGGACACTGGACTGGGCACAAAGGCACATAATTCGATGGATGAAGCATAAAGGGCTTAAATGAAGTGGAAGTGAACTGACAAGTGCCAATTTTCAGTTTTGAAATGGAGGCAGATATTGTCCCCGCACTAAGAACAGTCAAGCTCCCAAAACATTCTTGTGTTTTTGAGGTTTGACCCAACAGTGACTACGCTGCGGGTCTTAATGTATAAAGAAGCAAAGACAATCATTATCCCCCCTGGCGAAACCCGCAGCCTTCACTTAAATCCGTGGCGACTAAGAAAGGGTGGAGTGTTTTTTTTCTTTAAGAACCGTCTCGAGCCAAGGCCACGACCACATCAAACAAAACGGTCATAAACACCTGCAGCAATTTCCTCCAGCTAAAACGACTGTGGTCTCAAAGTGAACTGTCCGAAAGACGTGTCACTCAATCATACCAACATAACACACTTTCAGACGTGGAAGAGCCTCTTGGAATCCTGCACATCATCAGCTAACACAGAAGGAAAATAGTAAATAATAAATAGCATTGATTGGAAATATTCTGTTGCTGCGTTTTTGCCCATTGAAGAAATCTGCAAAAGTGCTGCTGTTGTATTATGACATTACTGGTTAATAGCAAAATATAACTGGAAAAACTAAGTAGTTTGTATGTCAACGCTAACCATATGCAGACACTCATTTGTGTTTTTTGTTTGCTGCCGCAGTTTTCTGAGCCTCATAAAGGTCACACGTCTGATATGGTTTATCTGGGATGGTAGAATGCAGTTGTTTAAAAACACTTGACATTTGGGCCACATCTCTTTAAAATACTGGCTGGCTTATTGAGCAGCAATAATGGTCCTTTTAAATGACTGCCATAATTGTCCTGTCTTTGAATCTGCTGCACCATTCAAAATTTCATATTGTGTCATCATAATTAGAGCTGAAAGTTGTGCTTAAAAAGAGTGTGAGCAAGTTTCTCTCTCCAATCGACTTGGATACAAAAGGCACATGATTATTCTTTGTCAGTCTGTAATTGGGAGAGTGATTAGGCCTCGCCTTAAATGCACAGCCCAACTATTTGGTGTTGTTTGACTGACCATTAAAAGATCAGTTTTGGATGTATTTTAGAAAGTATAAGTTTAATTGGTTTTAAATGTAAAAAACTAGAAATAATGCCCATACAAAGTAGGTGTCACTGCATGTCCACAGAGGACAGTTCTGAGAAGAATTATTGAAAGAAAATGCCCCAACAAAAAGCATGTGCCTGTGATTCGTGTGCAAATAGATAAATCAAGTTGTCTTTCATGTCTGAGTTTGATACTTTGGGGAATGTGCCACAGAAAAAGAACACCAAGATTATTAAGAAATGAGATTTAAAAAAAATAAAATGGAAGTGTTTATAATTTGGAGGTGATGCCAGGTATCATTGTTGAGCCCTCTGGTTGTTGTGGGTCCTAAGATAAAATGTTAATCAGAGGAAGTGTTAGTATGATCTAACTCTGCCTTTAACCACTGACATCACAGTGTTGAAATACCCTCTGTCATTTTTTTATCCTTTGGAATGATACAATTATACGAGCGCATCCCTCGCATAATTAATGTCCCTTTGGATAAACATTCAATGTGACATATTGTGTATACGGCTCTTGTTAATATTGATTATAAATTACTTTCCGTATGCAGGGCATAAGGCGTGATGGTTGAAGGCAATTATATTGTGTCAGTTGAATTTCACAGTGCCTGGGGATTTGGCAGTGCTGATGTGTGACAGTGTCCCAGGAGCAGAACTCACTCAAACACTGGTTGGCCGAGTCCCCTGTGGCCCGAGCCCAGGGCCTGTCCTGGTAGAAGGGTTGACATCTCTGGCAGTCGGCTCCTTCTGTGTGATGCTGGCAAACACACAGCAGGTCTCCACTCTCCCCCTCCACACACTCGCTGGCGTGGCCGTGACACTTGCATCTGAGGGGAAACACAGGTTATTCCTCTTCAGCAAACACAAGCACATGTTTAAGTGGCTGCTAAAACAATGGGTTTAAAATAAAAATATTAATAGTAAAATATTTGTTGGTGTTCCCAGTAACAATATTCAGGTCTTATTTTTGGAAAAATGACAAAAAAACCATTTATGTTCAGAAATATCTTTTAATGCCTTTGCTTGAATGATTACATTGCAAGTTATCAGCTCTTTTTGGAGCTTTCATAACATTTTGAGTGTACTCTACATTCTTATTTGGATAAACAGCCATTTTGCTATTACCTTGGACAATATATTGCCTCTGTTGACTCATTTTCTTTAAAGCCTTAAAACATGTCACTATAGGAAAAGATACAAAGCTACACAGCCCTGTATGTAAAACGGCTGTGATCCTCTGGGCAATAGCAGATTTGAGCGACTTTGTGAGGTGTAAAGTATTTGGTTGGAAAGCCACACTACACGGCTAACGTGTTGACATGGCCAGTCTCTCCCTCAGGTGTTGTGACACTGGTTTGTAATTTGTCTTGCTGCTGTGCTGATCTTAAGTGCTTATGACAGGTGTCAGATCAACTTTATATTCCTTCTGAAGGCTTCATCTCGACTAGTTAATCGTGAACTTATTTTGCAGTGCTAAAGTGCAGCCTGGTCCTTGGCGCCACGTCCTGTCTCATTACTGTGAGTAATAAAGCCCACGAACTCCAAAGAGGATGCAAGATTATCTCACAATTTTTGCACGATAGTTTCTAGACAGATAGGAAGCAATATACAGAGCAAAGAAATCTGATTTTTGTAGTTGTATTGGATGTCTTTGTCAGTTTTTATGCTACGTAAATTAGCCTTTAAATCCAGTTTGTTCACACAGTGTTACTATACTGTGTCCATTCATGGTTTATTTTGTGAGCCCCTTAGCTGCATTTCTTAATTTAAATTTCAGAAACTGACAATGTTGATGAGACACCTGCAATTCTAAAGCCAACAATAATAATACAAATATTGATAATATACATCAACACAGTGGTGGATAGTGGCTTCCTGAAATAAATCCATAGACACTAAATAAATAAAATCCAGTGTTGGCTCTTACCTTCCACCAACAGAAAAGTCCGAAATGGCATAGAAATACGAACGCAATACTTTAGGGTCCTTGAAGAACTCATCTCCAAAAGTGTTGAGTCTGTCCAGTGTGATGAGCAGGTCTGTGGCGGTCACCCAATCCTGGACAAGAAATGAAAAGAAACCAGATGAAGCTGAGAAAAATGTCCCCAAATGGCTTTTGAAGTCGAACACTTAAAACGTCTGGCTTTGAAAGAGGCTCTTTTAGTCAGTCTTATGAGGCAGACAATGAAACTGTGATGTGTTTGATAGAACTGAAACTTTGACAATATTTGGTGTGCACAACCAAAACACTGTTTAAGCATAGATTAAGAAAAACAAGGGAAATTATTAAAACATGCAATGCTCAATGCACAACTCCTGGCACAGCTTTGAGTTTGGATTTCAGCCTGTCAATTTGAACTGGCTGCCAAGGTAAAGGTGAAGAGAAGCAGAGCAGGAGAAGAAAGTGAAGCGGGAAAGAGGAAGCAGGAAGTGCACGATGGGGCAAAAGATGAAAGTGAGGCCAGGTAGAAGGGAGGAGAAACGACAAAGGCACTAGTTTAAAACAAATAGATTGTGTGAGGAGTGTGCGTGTTCTCTGTGGCAGGCCTGAAAAGAAGTCTGCAAGGCTGTACATTTTGAAGCTTCTCCCCGGAGCAAACTTTGATGTGGGAAAAGGTGGTGGGAAAGAGAGAGACGGAAGCAGACGACCTCAGATTTTAAAATGTGCTCAGAGTTAATTCACAGCTTTCACAAATGTTTCAGTTTAGAATGAGCCAATAAACAAACCTATTCAGTTAATACCTCCAGCACTAATTTATTTTTGTGAAATGGTTTTTGGGGAAAGCCTTTAAAGATTTACTGTTGATTTTCTAAACTAACTGTTGCGTGCTTATTCACTCAAACGCTAATTGGTTGCAGAAAGTTTACATAGTGAATTAAGAAACTTATTAAAAGTTGTGATTTTTATGCTTTAGTCAAATGAAGGGGACAATAAAAACCCAAATTACAAAATAAACATCGCATTTATTTTAGTTCTGAGTAATTACATTGGCTATATGTGGATTTAGAGAGGATATCGATTCAAAAAACCTTAATGCAAGTGTGTAATCCCATAAACACACAAGCCGCACTAGTTTTTTTCTCAAAGTTTTCTCCCCGTCTTTGTCAGGGCTGCATCAGTTTTGCTTGAACAGAGCTTGTGAAGTGAGGACCACCTGCAGGGTCCCATGATTGGTAAGAGGTCAGAGCTTCTCGGGTGAACATCTGGTGTTAATGTCCCACACATGTTTCTCTTCACGTCGTCTGCATTCATGTTCTCTGCACTTTTACTTTGCTCGGTGCATATTATCCTTCTATTCGATGAGTTAACATTTGGATTCCACTGAAGCACACCACTGCAGCTTAATTTCACCTCAAATGACCACCCTGGATCCACTTTTATTTCCCCCTTTTTCCTCCGACCAGCTCTTCCCCGGCGCTCTCACAATTCCAGACAGTTCCTATTGAGGTTTATAGAACTGCTATTTGGTCGTAAGCGTAAATACAGTGTTACAAAATTGAGTGCAGTTGGCGGCCATGCCATTGTTACGGTACTTCCTTATCGACTTTGGCCTCGCTTGACACAGCTCTGTCGACTAATGGGGTTTGGACGGTGGCGGATGACCTCGAGACACTGCAATAGCCAAAGAAAACTGATGTTGATGCTGCGCTTTGTCTTACAACACCTGGGCAGAGCACACAGCCAACTACAGAAAACTTTGACAGCACTTTCCTGGTGGTTGTTTAAAATAGTCTAAATAAAACAAAAATAAGTTAACAGATGTTGAAAATTAATACACCTAATTCATTTGTCAGACCAAGTCATTTCTAGACCATCATTCAGAAAAAGAATATATAATTAAACATTTTA
>JACN01079913.1:0-13414 GCA_000787155.1 Scartelaos histophorus
TTTCAATATCGTGCAGCCCTAATATAGTCTATGGTCATGTCTAGTACCTATTACCATACACTGTTTAGCTCTCTTTTTCCTGCTAGTTTAATTGTTGCGTAACTTTTCCATTTTTTTGAGCCAAAGCTTCATGTGTAACACCTACCCAGCGCCTACACGGCAAAGAACCCACAAAGAACACAAGGCCTGGTTATTTCTGTTGAATAGATAACAGCACTGGCCTTCACTAGTGTTAGACTTTCTATGTTGGAAAACAATATTCTGTCTCTTTTAACCTTTTAGCTTTCACAAACTTGTATTATCTCAATCTGTTTTGTGTCGCGAAAATTCCTCTGCCAGTGCCAATACCGTATTTTGTAAAATAAAATAAATCCTGAAATATAATCCCTTCATAATGTGAGATATACATATACATATCACTTTAGTTTAGTTTTAGCATAGTCGAGAGGCAAACCTGCCCACAATTAGTATTTTTGTTTTGTTTTTTGTTTTTTTATGAAATGTTGATAGACAAGTTAAATCCTATATAATGAAACATTTCCATGGAAACAAGCTACCTACAAATTAGTCCACCTTTATACAAGTCACGTTGAGCAGTTCTTGAGTATTATTTTCTTGTAATTTAAAGAGTCTATTTCCCGATCTATGTTAGAATGTTGTTTCCTCATCAAAAACAGACCTGGAGTTGTGTTTTGTTTCATTCTTCTCTGAAACTGAAATAACTCTGTTCCACCTCGTGATGTCATGTGGCAATACAGGAAGTGCTTCACTGTGTTTTTAAACTCCATAGACTTTGGATTGTTTGGATCATTTGAGCCCATGGATCTATAATAACGCCCTCTCTGTCCACGGGGCGTCTCTTATCCTGAATTCTCCCATAGAACACAGTGCATTTTTTGTGAAATCAGACTCCCCATGTGGCCAACAGGGCACTGACAGCTTTCATAAAAGTCTGATTTTGAAGGAATTTTTCAGCATTCTTACAATATGAACTTTAAAAAAAAAAAAGTAAATTATCTTGTGCCTAAAAGTCAGCTTTGTAAGACTTAGCCTAGCTCGCTCTGAACTCGCGATAGCGCCGCTTTAGCAGCTCTGATCAGTTATAAAGCAATTTTAAAAACAAGGTTTACAAAGTCCTGTACAAGCAGCAATGAACAATGTAAAAAACATAAAAACAGCAGACAGAAGGCACACGAAAACAGACAATGATGCAACCAAACCAGTTAATTATAATATATAAAGAAAGAAAGAAAAGAAAAAGAATTTTAAGAAATAAAAATCTAAAATAAAAAATCTAAGGCTTGTTCAGGGTTAATAATTCTGAAATATAACTTGGTGCCAGACGACCTAAACAAGCTTTAAAAGAGATCGATAAAATCCTATAATCAGTTCTAAAACATTCAGGCAGAGAATGAAACGGCTAAAACAAGAGGAATGTGCTGAGCTGCTGCGTCTGAACCAGTTGGAGGCGGGAGATGGATATGGAGTCGAGTCTGGAGAGGAGGGAGTTGCAAAAGTCTAGACGGGAGAAACTGAGCGCGAGGACGACTTTTTCAAGATCAGGGCGACAGCACATGAGCACAGCATTCATTCATCCTTGGATTTCAGCCTTGGAACTGCCCATTTCCCCAGAACTAAAGGCTAAAAGGAGCTGTTAACTACCACTACATGACATCACAAGGTGGAACAGAGCGTTATGAGCTTTGGAAATGTAAAAAGACCAATAGCAATGGATGGAACGTACGTTTTTGATGAGGTAATAACATTATAACGTGGCTAAAATCTCACAAGAGTCAAGTTTGCGTCATCTAGGATCGTCAATAGGTGAATATATTTGTATTGTTCTTCTTTGTATCGCACTTCCTTCTTATAAAACATGACAATACAACCAACTGAATTATGGAATCTACATCCCTGCCCCGTAAGATCCCTTTTTGTTTTGACGCCGCTAATAAATTTCCCCATCACCTCTCCCCGTGAATGACTGATGGCGCACATAAAGCCGTGGGAGCGTGGGCTTTGGCATTAGACGCCGCACTCGGCTAGCAGTCACGCGCAAAAATGCTAATCCTGGATATGAACGCGGCGTTTGTCATCCATCACCTGTTCCTGGATCCCGGATATCTCGGCGCTCTCATCCATCCATCTCCCATAAGCGGTCGGCCATCTTGACTTGCGCACTCTTCGGCTGCCCAACCCCCCGCCCTCCTCCCTTTTCGTCCATGATTTATGACGCGTTTATATTTCCAGGGCATCTGAGATCTTTATGCATGACGAAGAAGAGCCAAATGAGAAAATTGTCCCCGTGGTGAGCGTTGAATTTTGCATGATTCAGCGCGTACACGGGAGCCAATGGAAGCGACTGGCGGTTTTCTAACATAAATATTTGAACTGCAGGAGACGCGTTATGTATGTTTATTTTTCGAAGTTTTAATCGTGTTTTAATACTTATTTATTTAAACGTCAAAAAACTGGTGCATTTTATTCACGTGTTGCAATCCTAACAGCACCAAATTCTAGGCCTTTTATGCTTAGAGAAACTTTATTGAAATTATTTGGACACAGTAGCTCAAACATCACAATATAATATCATAAAAGAGCAACAATTTAAGTGATAATAATAAATGAGTTGCAAAAATAAGAAAAAACTGGTGTCAAATAAGGCATAATTATAAAATTGTATATGCACAAGTAAAAATCGAATATAGAAATATAGTAAAATAAATATATCTGGTCGTGAGGAGGTTTTGTTAAAATTATACAAGACGTTTACTGTTTCGTGCGTTTTTTGAGCGTTCTATATTCACTGGGGGAAAATTAGACGTTCTCTCGTCAAAAATATGTTTCAGATGTGATCCATGCATGTTTGGGTAATTTAGCGATCTCTTTCCAGGCTGTGTTCAAACCCTCCTTACGGTTAGCAGTACAAGGCGGTCCGAGGCTCCTCCCATAAGTCACAAAAGCATATGCTACAACTTCACAAATCTGGGAGCAAAGTGACATTTAAATAGCATTAAAAGTGCTATACTCTTTTTTTAAATGTGGAAAACAGAATGGTTCACTGTCTACTTATCAGACAATAAAACAGTGTATAATTAGATGCAGACAGTACATAGAGGTGTTATTTATACTTCGAGAACTGCTTGTACACTACATCTGTAGTGAGGCAAGGCTATTTTGCCGTATCCATGGGAAAAAGTCAAGTATTGAGACAATCATGTGACCATTTTTGTTCTGGCTGCCATATTGACGGGCTTGACACCTGTAGCTACATTCACATAACAGGGAATTTCACACACTCTCACTTGAACACAAGCAATAAATTAAAGTCTGAGACAAAATTAAACAGGTTTAACATTTCAGATCCATATTACATTCCATTTGGTCTGTTTACACTGATAAAACAACTGTCAGATTTACAATATCCAGACATTTACACCTACTTAATCAACTTATCTCAATACACTGCATCATGTTTGAAGGTTTACAAGAGTCTAGACGTATTTCAACAGTCAGGACTAAACCAGGCCTGAACCAGGACTAAACAAGTGCCATTAGTCATTAGCGGATTATAAAAATATACTGTTTAACTTCATACGTTACTCATCGCACATGAAACACTAAGCTCTCTGCTGATTATAGCTCTTTTCCGGCATGTGTCTTAATGTGAAAATGAAAGGAACGACTCAAAAATGTGCTAACTTTACAGCGACGGTCTGTGGAGTACGGAAGTGTATCAGGGGAAGGCTTCATATTTACTTCATACTTCAAAACGCCAGAATAAAGCTTTACTGAGGTATTTTCCCCGCTGTCTCTACATTATCCTTTGATTTGAATGGGCGTTTCTGTTCTCCAGTGCAGTCCCCTGTGCAGCGCTGTGTGACCCGGCGAGTTCATCTCAGGGCAGGCTTTTAGTGTTGCCAGATCTGGAGCCGTTTTAATCACACTTTGCATTAGAGAAGGCGCCCCGCTGGGTCCCGTCGGGGTCTCACGGCGACGGCTTCGGTTTGAGGAGCGTGCCCTTGTAGATCTGAGGAGTTACCTGAATAAAGTCCTGTTAATGCTCTACCTGTGCTTTATATACACGATTCAACGGAGCTGGTTATATTGCACCTTTAAATTCTTAAATAAGTGCGCTTTAAAGGTGCTTTTTTTGAGTTTAATGCCATACTCTGAAACATTCCAATCTAAGCAATAGTATTTCGAGATAAGCAAATTCCCTAGTCCACCTTTATAATACTTTGAACTTTTCACAGATATTGTTTTTTGAGGTTTTTTTTGTAATTTTACACACAAATCCGTCGCTTGGCAATACAGGAAGTGCTCCACTGCGTTCTTAAACTCCATACATCTTCACGAGAATCAGTTGGATGATTTCTGCTCTTTAATTACAATTTTCTACAAAACAAAAGGTAAAAAAACAGCAGTAGCTACAGTTTGCAATGCTCCAAACTTATTCCTCACTTACCTTACCTGGAATTTACACCAGGAGCCTCAGCGACAGGTAATGTAGACAGAGCTGCATATTTGGCTTCAATTTCCACCAGCGCTCCTCCTGGGACTTCAGCCTCTGTGTCTTCTCATCATGTAAAAGGACAATTCTTCGTTTTTGCATTCATCATGTCCCAATCAGCCCAAATAACAAAAAGAATCAATAAAACCACGTGAAAATCTGGGTCCTAAAGGTGTCAAATTGGGGTTATAGAGTTTTAAAGTCACACTAAAGCTAACAACAACTAGCATTCCAATGCACACTTCCTGATTAGTGGACAAGAAAACACTTTATAATTAGATGCAGACTTATTTTGACCCCCATTATTGGTTGAGATTCATTTACCCGGTTGACGGCGCGATTCTAGCTCCTACAGATGAATGCTGCCGTTGTGTCCTTGGGCAAGACACGTAACTCAGCCCGCCCCTATTGTCTGCGTACACTGGTGCAGGAATGGGTGAGTGGTTTCTTGTTGTAAAGCGCGTTTAAGGTGGAAAAACTGTATAAAAATTAGCAGATGGACTCAGTTAATACTACACTGCGGGACATTCTATGCAAAACAATAACGTTGCCATGGAGACGAGCCGAAGAGAAATCCTTACACCAAAAAACTTGCACATGATCTTAGAAGCTGCTTTGCTGTCGAACATTGGCTCTTGTAAAAATAGACTTCCCTCTCAAATGTAATTATGGTTTTAGGAAGCAATTTGTAAATCCCTCATTTCTTTTTCTGATGAAGAACAATTACATTTTAAAGCACAAAAACTACTGTAACCTTTCTGGTACAGGACCCACCAGTTGCTTATTTCCATGGAGACGCATTAAACTCACCAGTCTCCACCACCAGGCCAGTTTACGGGTGAGATCTGCGAAGAGGCGACCCCACTCACTGTTAGAATGCAGGTTTTTTAAGGTATTTTTAAACAATAAAAACACCCATAAATGTATAAATGAATCTTGTATGTGTTTAATATCATACCGTGGCACATTACATTAACATTTATTATCAACATTTAATTAAAACTTTTTGTAGAGAAGTTCAATATTTTGTAATTTTTTGAAATTTTAAAATGAACTTACTCAATAGTTCTGAATAGACTAATAATAATGGATTAAATAATACATCTTAAAACATTTATTTGAGTAGATTCTTCAGACCAAGGTTTAATTTGCTTTCAGAACAGGATGGACAGAAGCACAATGAGCATCAGAGGCAAACGAAATGCAGAAATATGCATCACGGGACTGCAAACCGGGACGAGGGGGCTTTTTCGCTCCCACGCACTTGCAGTACCGTCCTGAAGAAGTCGTACTGCAGATGGCGCTGTCCTGCCTCCACGGGAACACAACTACTTTAAATCAGCTGACCGGACGCTCCCTTTCTGGTCCGAAAAATAATCTTTTAAGATAAAAACTAGAAAAAATAGACACGCAGCCCCAAACTTCACGCTCAAAACTGACAAATTGATACGTCTCGCCTTTTATACAGTGAAGCCGATTTGTCTTTTGTGCTTTTTCGCTGCTGAAAAACGGCTCTGACATTTTTGAATCCTAAATGTGTCACTCGACGTCTGACTTATTTCAATAGACACGAGTGACAGCGACAGTAGCTCAGCGAAGAGAGCAGTCGGACGATCTATTCTGGCCCGTCGTTTTTTGGCAAGACACTTCGTCCACCCTGTGTAGTGGTTTAAATGGCGAGTGCTGGTGGTGACTACGTCGCTTTGAGAGGCTGCAGCAATCGTGTAAAGCACATGGCGTCTGTAAGGTATTGTTATTATTATAGGGGTTGGTGAAAACAGTAATTTTCTAAGCACTCAAGCCTCAAATGAAGGACAATAACGCGCACGAACTGTTATAACCTCATTAAAAGCGTGTAAAAGTCTATTACACATAGTCTGCCCTCTTTTATTAAAACGGCTAAGTCAAAATCCACTCTATGAACAGATACAAAATGACATCTTTGCCTCTTAAACACTCCTAAACTACTCGCATGTAACTTCACAAACTCACTCCGGCCAAAACGTCATCGTCATTTTGCCGTTTGTGTGATTTTCCTGGGCTTCTTTTTGTTCCCTCCGGTCGTATTTGTCCAAACTCGCTCCGCCTCTGGTGAGTTTGACTGAGGACGCAGCTTCACTCGACTGCAGCTAATTCACTCAATTTAAAATATTCTGCTAATATTTGCTTGATGTTTCGGATCGTTATTCCCTTAAAACAAAAGTTAAGAGATCTCCAGGCCCTACAAACACTTCTCACGACAGGTTCCCAGAGTCACTGGTAAGAAACTGGGTTATATCAGGGTAGAGAAATGACTCAAAATGAAGGATTTAACAATATCCAAATCTCTCGATATGATATGTTCACGATATGCATCTCACGGTACGATATTTATTGCGATAAGGACAATTGCAAACATGTGACTTTTTACTTTGACAATCCTTTGGTCCTGTTATAATAATAAATAAGTTTAAAAAGTGCTTATAATAGTTATTTCTTCCTGTATTCTGCATTGAAACAGCAAAGGATCATGGTCTGTGTAGTTCCCTCTGTTTTAGCTTTTGTTGCACCATATACTAATGCTAATACTACTAATACCACTAATACTCATACTACTACTACTACTACAACTACTAATACTAATACTAATACTACTACTAATACTAATACTACTACTACTACTACTACTCCTACTAATACTACTACTACTAATACTACTACTACTACTACTAATACTTCTACTACTAATACTAATGCTACTAATACTAATACTAATACTACTACTAATACTAATGCTAATACTACAGGGGATTGTCAGCCAGCTGCTTGCTTGAGATAATATTGCTTTGCTCAAAATGTTCCACAGTATAGCATTAAAGATCCAATATTACGTGAAATTGACCCTTGTGAGGTTTAAGTCACATTGTTACCTCATCAGAAACATACCTGCAGTTGTGTTCTGTTTGAGTGACCCTTTATTATTAGTCTGTGTTTATTATTAGAAGGTGTGTGGAGTTTAAAAACACAGTGGAGCACTTCCTGTATTACCACATGACATCACAAGGTGGAACAGATTGTTTTCTATTTGAGTGTTTTCTCTCAATATGCTTAATATTTATGCTCTCTTAAATATGCTTTTCGTCATGTTTTGAGATTTTATTTTATTTTTTCTTTGTCTGGAATGTTTCACAATTTGGCACTAAACCTTATCGTCATGGCGACCAAACCAGACCAAGTTACAGGTCAGATCTGTGGAGAGGCGCCCCACTCACAGTCACAATGCTTGTTTTTCTAAGTATTTTTGAGCTATAAAAGCACTTATAATTGAATAAATGTAGAGTAGAGCTGTTTAATGTCAGATTGTAGAACATTCTAAGCAGAGCAACGGCATGACATATCCATAGAAATAAAAAGGTAAATGGAAAAGTTACACAATTTGCCTTCGTCTGTTTGTGGGGAGGAAACAACATTATAACACAGATCAGAAAATGGCGTAAAACGGGACCTTTAGACGCACATGACAAGAACATCTCTAGTACTTGGGCTGTGTACTGAGGAGCACAGCCACCTGCCAGATACAATCCACTTTTATTTACTCTATTAGGAAGCAGGTAAGCAGTCCATTAACACCGATCTGCCAGATGACACTGAGAGCAGGGCCGCCGCTGAATCTAATGGGCCTTAATTCGCCGATTAAACCTGAAGTGGCAGTCTGTGCGATGGTGATGAGAAGTGACGCCGTGCGATTTTTATCTGTCTGTTTCAACTTTTGTGAGAAGAAATGCGCTTATCTGTGATCGGTGGATTCTGCGATAGGCGCTGATTAGAAGCCTGGAAAGGAAAAAGTTAAGGGAAAAAGTAGTGGAGCTTTGTTCTCTGGAGAGGAAGGGAGACGTGTCTTTTGTTTAATGTAGAAAGATGATCAAAGTTGGACGTATTATTGCATTAACATAGAAAGTTGGAAAGTGGATGGGAAACTTTTCCTTTGAAGAACACGTATGATGCAAAATGGACTTTTTTAGTGTTCTACCACATTATATCATTGTCCCATCATCAAATACGTACCTGGATTTAGCTTCATTCATGCACATTTCATAAATCCATTAATGCTGTAACGCTAAACAGACAACTTGAAAATCCACTGTTTGCATTTTGCCTGTTTAGTTGCGTCATAGATAAAAATCTGCACATACTTTAAGCCCTTAAACCATCACAGGACTCGCTCAAATTGTGCATCATTCTGTTAGCATAGCATTCACGTATACTTAAACAGTTTACTACTACTTGCGCTAAATGTTAATTCCTTCAACTGAGGGAGTGAGATACTTTATTGATCCTGAGGGTGATTAAAGTTTTGGCTGTGGCCTTTGTGTCTCAGTCAAATGTCTCAGTCCAGTTTAGTTAGTTAGTAAGTAAAGTTTAACAGGAGGACTGGTCAGGGAGGCTCAGCAGATTTGTCAGGGCAGTTTGAGGAGAGGAAGAACCATAATGTCCCTCCTCGGTGTCCAGAGGGAACACAAGGGAGAAAGAAAAGTTCATTTCACATAATCCAAGAGTCCCTTGTGTTCATTCCCTCGTTGTATTTCCTCTTCTGCCACGTTTGCTGCCACATATAGCGTAAAAACATTGAATCTCAAATGCGAAGCTCACTGTTAGATTTGATTTCTGTGCTGTACTGGGGGGACTCACTGCCAGCTCAGTCCTTTTTGTCTTGGCCTATGTCACTAGTCTCATTTCTCCTTTTCTCGATCACTCTCAGGCTACTACAATGTTATTACAGTATATCACACAAAGTATTACACTGTATTGTACTGAAGTTACCAAAATAGATCATAAAGCCTGTCATATTGAGTAGGGAGAAGGAGCAGGCGTTTTGCAAAGTTGCTTAATCTGTAACAGTTGTATAGAGGATTTTCCCCCTCGCCGACAGCTCCCGCCTCCTCTTTACTCTTCACTGTTGGTTCTACTGCTGCTATTCTCTTTTACTATTATCATAACTGCAACGACATTCAGAGTTATAATGAAGTCGTGAGTGTGAGAGTCATGTATGTGTGCAAAATCTTGGCGATTACTTTAGATTTACATTTACGTTTTTAATGAAGTAGTTTATCCTAGAAAATAAGTTTGCTCCTTATCGCTGCACAGAACTTGTAAATACAACTAACAAACTACTAATACAACAAGTACAGCAAACAGACTTTTCTTTGCATTGAAAATCACATTTTTTAGAAACAGGATATCGCATTTGTGTCCTGAAAAACATCTGTCAAGCTCTTGGAAATAAAGTACGTTTCCCAATGATAAGCATAAGTTTCCTGTCCAGAAGTAATTTAGCTCCAGCGCGTCAGTCTTTAGACCCTCGTCTGCTTCAGTGACGCCATCGCTGGAATGAATCTCCTAGAATCACCGCTTCTTTTCCTGTTCCCTTCTCCTTTCAGTGACCTAAAAAAGACTTTCTTTTGCGGTGAATTCTTGTTTGTCATTACAACAAACTTTGTGCAAACTGTGACAAAGTTACATCTGGAAAAAGCTGCTAAGAACCCCTGCATTGGTTTAGTAAACAGCCTCTTGCGTCTGTGGAGTGTGTAAGAGCCGAACATAAACCACGTAATCCCAGCACCAGAGACTCAGTTACACCAGGAGCATAGGGAGTTTGATTGACAACCCTATAGCCGATAGATATTGAGATAGCCTTGTTTTCTAATGGCTGAGCTTTATCTGGCCCCACCACATCCAGAGTTGATGGATTTTCATTCTTTTTGTTTTGATCATTACAAGGCTGCTACATGTCTATAATGATATCACTAACAATTTGAAAAAAAAATAAAAAATCCTCCATACAACCTTTAATGCACACCACAATCCAACATCTCATCTTTATAATCCAAGGAAAAGTTTCAAAACACGATGAAATACGTCATTTAAAACACTTCAAACTGGAACAAGCCGGCCTTATTAGTACTCCAGAAGTGACGTGGACCTTTTTAACCCTATTAAGCACTTTCAATCAATACCGTCTCTTTGTACTGTCACTTCCTTCATATCACTCATATATATATATATCTATCTATATAGGAGGGGGGATGGTGCTGCCTCCCCAATCTCTCAGCGAGTGTCACGGGGCCCCTGTATAATTCCATAAAAGCTTGTGATGTATGGCCCTTCGCACAGACAACCCCTTCCTCCATATTTGGGTTAAGTGCTCAGGTGCCTCTAGTCCTGATGGAGCCCGAGATTTATGCATCTTCGGGGCCCTCTTATCAAATCCATATGATATTAGGGGCTCTCCGCAATGAATTCTTCCACGCGTTCGAAGCTCCAGATCGGTCGATTAGCGGTGATCTATGCCCGTCGCTGCTGTAATGGTTAGAATGATTGTGGATCTGAATGTTTGAAATGACAAACACAATAGAGCTGCTTTGTCTAATGATAAATCTGAGCTTGTGTCAGTAACGTACATGTTGTTATAGATGTAATAGAGTTTAAATCGGGTCTAGGTTAAAGTTTGACAGGTTTGTGTTATTATGATTTAGTCTCATGGGATAAAACAAATGTGGTAAATGTACAATATCAGTCAAAAGTTTGGCCACGCCTTGTTTTTTAATGCATTTTTGTCTTTAAGTACTATGTGCAATCTACACGTGCAAAGAAGAAATCAATATGAAGACAAATATGTGGAATTATGTAGCAAACAAAAACTTTTATTTTTACTTTTTTTGAATTCTCAAAGTTTTGTTTTGTTGTCAGTGCTGCAAAGCCTTGGCCTTTTCCTAATGAGTGTCATGGTGAAGTCTCTTGAAATAGTTTTCACTTCACAACTGTGCCAAAAAATAGACTTTTTGAAGAAAAAATTTATGAAAAAATTAACAATAATAATGAAAGTTCACTCAGTTTGATAATCCGCTACATGGTAACTAAAGGTCTATAATTTTTATTTAAAATGTGTTGCTGAAATTTTAATAAACTTCATCCAATCGGTTAATTTGGTCTTCCGATAATTTATGTAATAGTTTCTTTTTTCAGAGTTTGTTTTCATACCTGACAGTTTCGACCAGTCACTACTGCCAAAACCTGTAAAAAGCCGGGCGTACACTGTGTGATTTTTGGCCCTTATTGAGCGGATTTTTCACTCATGCGACTGTTATTGGGATCAGGCTGAGTTTTGGCTTAATCGTGTTGTTTTTCATGTAATAAAAAGATAACAAGAACCGATTAATACCTCACGACCATCTCCCGATCGGCAATCAGACCTGTTGTACACTGCTGAAATAGTTTGTATAGGGTAAGAACATGAACCGTGAGCTGTGAACTTTAAAACCTGTGATTGGTTCTTAAAGTTTGAGCTGGGGTTGAGCAAAACGATCGAAAATATCGCACAGTGTTCACCCGACTTAAATCAGCAGCAACATCTGAGATAGATCACAGGAAACAGTCGAAATGTCAGGTATAAAAACAAACTCTTGGTCTGAAAAAAGAACCTATTAACATTTATAAACCTTTTGTTTTAATTGGCCTTTTTGGACATAAAGCCACTGCATTATTGGTTAGATTGGTTGGATATTGGTTAGCACGTAACTTGTTTACCTCAGCAATATTTTTGAAACCTTCATAATAATAATACATTTTTTTTGTCAGGCGCCTTTCTGGACACTCAAGGTCGCCATATAAAGAAGTCAAATACTATTAAACAGGGATGTGCCTTACCATGAGTCTGATGATACACTATATCATGATCTGCACGATATATCCAGACACTAAAACACAGGGCAATATATCGTGAGTTATCAATAATTACTTTTATAAATACAATCAACCTTCATGAGAACACATTTTATAAAAATGTTTAAATCATCAGAGCAATGAGTGTAACTAATGGATTTTTGTGAAAAATATTATTTAAAAAAGTCAGTACGTATGCATTTTGAATCAATTTGAGAATTGTGAAATGAAGTGTCACGATGCATCACTGAATCGATTTTTTCCTACACCCTACAATTAAATCAAAGAGTTAAAAGCTACAGTTAAAATGCAACAGTATTTTAATTGATTTAGTATTGGATTTAGTAATCAGATTTTGACTTAGACAAACTGTATTGCTCCACAAGGGAAATTGAAATTTTTTGAGGAGTCTACGGTAAAATGAATGGAAAATTTACTTCCAGAAGCGAAGCGAGCGGCCACTGTCGAGCTCCATTATCACACTGTCTTCACCCAATCAAACACAGACAAAGACTCAGCTGTACAATTTCACTTTCGCTTCATTCCCTCTTCCCGGAGCCTGGATGAGAGATTGCACAGCGGGACAATGGCTTTGATGTGCTGGCTTGATTCGAGTGGCGTTGTGTGTTCCCCTCCCGCGTGACAGGGGGAGACGTTGAGAAGGACGACCCGCCGCTCCTTAAGCACACTCACGCAAACTAATGCAATATTTCAGAGGCACTTAGCTCAGGGCACAGTGGCACATCTGCCACCACAGCGATAGCAGTCAGAGAGTGTGGGGGAAGGACTTTTACATAGGTCGTACCATATTCAGAATTTTCAGATTATTTGGTTATATTCGGTCCGTGTACCCTTCGTCCTTTTGGATTTCAATTAAGAATGAAAAACTATAACATGGGAAGACTGTTTGTTATTTCATTATTTCGTTTTTAGTGTAAAAAAACCCCCAAACAAACAGATTTTGACCTCTAGTTTCAATATTTAATTTAAAGTTTATTTCTTTAACACTAATCAAAACACTCAAAGCCTATTTTAATTTTTACTTTTTATCCTCCCTGGTTTATTTGCCCAAGAGGTTCTGCTGCTAGAAGGACTTACCTGAAAATTTTTTGCAGTTTTGTGGATAAACTTATTCTCTTTGTTTAAAGTGATGCATTTACTTTGAGTCTTAGAAATTAATTTTTGAACTCCATGACGAGAAAC
>KN492245.1:4524-15911 GCA_000787155.1 Scartelaos histophorus
TAGAAACAGTGGAGCACTTTCTGTATAACCACATGACATCACAAGGTGGAACAGTGTTTTTTCAGCCTTAATATGCAGATTTGTTTGTGTATTCAACATGTATGAATGAAATAAAACACAAATCCAGGTATGTTTGTGATGAGGAAACAACATTATAACAGATCAGAAAATAGTGTCATATGGGTCCTTTAAAGTGCTTTGCCCAATGACCCATGCACCAGTTCAGTACTAGCAACACTCGTTAAGTATTAGTAACCACAACCATTCTCTTGGAAGGGAAAACTGCCCGTTCTACAGCTTAGCAACTTTGCAAATGATGTTCCGGCTACTTGGTTAGTCTAAGCAGGCTTCACTGGAGTATTGATTTTGCCATATGCGGGAGCGGAGTAAAGACTGGATCAATAAAGCCTGAGTCAAGAAATCTTTTATGCTTCAGCAGCTAAAACCATATGAACAACTGCTAAGATTCTTCCAAGATACATGTTAAAAAAAGAAAAAGAAAAAGAAATAAAGTATGTGAGTGGAGCTTTGATCTAAGATCTAGTAAATTCAACTCAACATGGCATGTGCTATCTCCCTGTTTACATTTATGGTTCAGGCGGTGCTGATAAAGCTGAGGCTAGACAGTCTTCAAATAAACATAAGCGGCGTTGCTATTATGCTGAGGTGTTTGGACAAGTATTTCCAACCAGGAGACAATATGAGATATCTCAGTCTTGCTCTAGGATTTGCAAATATAGATATGCAAAATGCACTGCACTAAAATAGGATTATCTTGTTTGGACAGCAGTTTTTATTCACTGAAAGAAATTAGTGGACAAATTAAGGATTTTATAACTATTTGTTACAACAATAATACAATTAAAAACTGATATAGGCTCATATAGATTAAGACAGATGATTTTTTGAATGACCAATATTAAATGTATATTGTGTAACTTTTTGGTTGCAGGCCTGTCACCTTCTTGTTTCTAAGGAACTATCATCGCTCTGCTTGAAATGTTCCACAGTGTGACATTAAACAGATGTACCTTGTATTTATTCAATTACACGTAGTTTTATTCCTCAAAAATACCTAGAAAAAACATGCAATCTGACTGTGGTTTAATGCCATATTGCAAAACATTCCAGATAAAGCAATAACGGGGCCTCCACCAGAAAAGTTACACAATGTACCTTTAATATTTATTTCAGTATCAATGCTTGTTTAAAAAAGTATTGACTTCTGATACAAGTTTAACCTCATCACAAGAAATTTAAGTGAGTATTTGTTCCAGTTTGCTCCAATGTGCCAACAGCTGCTGCTAAACCCTTCTACTACTACTACTACTACTACTACTATTACTACTACTACTATGCTACTGTGTATTTCTCCTACCAGGCATTAATAACAGGTTACTTTGGGTGAGTTTAAAAGCTCTGAATATTTCAAACCATGTCCTCTTTTGAACCGTAAAAGTTATTGTCTCACACTTAAGACCAAACTACTTTACAGATGGAAGCTTTTACCTCAAGGACTTATTGCATTACTATCTATGACTATCTGTGCCCTGTGGCAAAGTCAACATCAATCTCTGAAGGATTCTCCACTGGCATGTTTTAAATTGAATCTAAATTACGTCCTTAAAAAGTAAATCAGGTTGGAATAGACTGGCCTCTCCATTTTGTCTATGTAAACATTTATACTTTAACTCTCCATTTGTAAACCGACTGTTGCCTCAGTGGGAGGTTTGCACTAATAATGCAAAGTGTGTTTATGGTTACAAGTGGCTCCAGTGACAAACACACTATTGGTTACACTGGTATATAAAAAAAAACTACAAACTGTTAGACTTGGGACACAAAACATTACATTTTGGACGTGAATGAATGTAAGCACCAGAATGTAATGTTTCTGGTGCTTTAACTGTGTGGAGATGCTATTAATACTTTGCAGCTGATGTCATCAATATTCGCTGGGGATGTGATGCTAACTGAAGGCACTACTCTGTCAGAAGCTCTATTAGACTTTAATCCAGGCTTTGTCCAGGGTCTAACCAAACAGGACCACGGACACATGTAATGATCACAGGCTCCTGAAAATGTGTGGATTTGTTTAATTTTTTTATCTATTTTGTATTTTTCATCAGGATTTGCTAATGTTGTGGATAATGGTGTTCATTGTGTCTCCATGGTAACTACTGGACATTCCACTAATAGAGATACATGCAGAACACCCCCAGCATGATGTCTCTGCAAAGTATCAATTACTTTCCAAATCCTACAATATGATATTTAACCTCTCAATTCATGTGGTGAAAAAATGTGCCTATATAGTGTTTAACAAATTTAGAGCACCACCCAGTACAAGGTGTTTGCCACTGCTGCCTTAATTTAACAGTATTTCTGTTTACTAAAATATCTTGTTATGTTTCTGTTATGTTTAATCTGCCAGTATATGCAAGATCTTTTTATCAAAACAATATCTTTAATGTTATAATATAACTATTGTTGCTATAAATTTTCAAGTTTAAGGATGGATGGATGTTCTACATAAAAAAGTGAAGCAAGAATGCAGCTGTTATCAAAGGTGCTCACACAAAATATTGTCATTTTTTATTATTATTTGTCAACAAGAACTATTTTGTTATTCAAATTGGTCATTTTCTTAATGAATAAAAATTGAATTGTTCATTTGAAACAAGTTTTAATATACTATGAAGTTATTTATGTTTAGGTGGTATAGTAACTTTATTAAGCACTGTAGATATTAACCATGTAAGCATATTTGCATTTTGTATATATATATTGTATAAATGTATAGTCAATTCTATCATAGATTTCATACCTTCCCCCCACCATCACTAATTTTAAAATGAATGCAACCTATAGTGCCACATTAGGTCTACGTTAGAATCTATAATGTGTGATTAAATCAATGTCAGGCCTAAAGTTCAAAGGTCAAGCTCACTTCCATCTGGGCCTCTCTCTCCTCGCTGACCCCTGGAGACCTGCCTCAAGTGTGCGTGTGTGCAACAGGTCAAGCGTGATGGAAATAAATGAAAGTGTGACGGAGGAGGAGGAGAGAACACCTGTTGTCTTTGTACACAAACAGACAAATCAGCATAATGCGGCTCAATAGAAAAGCTAATTGTATCGACAGAACAATAGACGAGCTATTGAGATCAAGATTACTTTGAAAAATGGAAGATGAGCACATAAAAACAGTTTAAGAAGTGTTTTGTCTTGACTTATTTAGATCTGTGGTTCATCTGTGTCACTTCCCGTTGTACCTTGTACTTCCTGGGGTCACGGCACTGTGACCCTAACTCCAGGGATGTGATCACAGTGAACCAGAGCAGCCCAGAAGCTTCAGGCCACAGCATCTGGGGCAGTTTAGCTAAACATTTTCCCCAGAAAGATAACATACTGCACATACTACCAGCAACATTTAGAGCGAATATATAGGAGGATGTTAATGGAGGAAGTAAGAAAAGTTCAAAAGTATCCCTAATACTTACTGATTAGGGATAATTTTAGCTAATGGTTGAATAATTTTTAATTTTATAACAGATACAAGATTCATGCGGTGCAAAACAAGACTGCAATCTAAGTTATGGAGGTACATGTTTTAAAATGAGTTCAACCAACAGAGGTAGTAGTAGTAGTAGTAGTACCAGGCTTCTCTGATAACTGGATTAAAGCGTGTGACCTTCATGTGAACCGCAGCAGAAGTCAGGGCCGGGGCAGACACAGAAAAGAGTCTGTGTTTGTGTTAACGCTCATTAGTGAAGCGGTCGCCAGCAATGATCAGGTTAAACACAGTTAGAGGAGTTAGATTAGAGAACAGACTATTTCTAAAGGCCAAAGTTTATGGCCTGCTATTTCAAGTTCTGCAAGGAGCACTTTTTGTATCCATTCCTCTGATGAAAAAAAGTTATAGAGAGATCATATGTTTGTGTTTCCTAATCTGCTTTACCGTCTCGTCTTTTTTTATTGTGGCCAGAAATGAAATCTATTACCAGAAAATGCCTAGAAATGAAGGACAAAGTGAAACTATTGTGACCATGATTATGAATGATACAGTTTTTTGCAATATGAACCTGCTTACCTCTTCACAGATCTAACCTGTTACTTGGTTCTGGTGGCACCTAGACGGATAAGTTTAATGCTAAACCGTGAAACATTCCAAAATTTCACAAGTTGGTGGACTCTGCAGAAAGTTAGAGCACCTTTTAAAACAAATCATTCACCATAAGGACCTTTGCATGGCTGTAATACGCAGCGATGTTAGACACTGGATCTCCACAGACGGCCCACGGGACCCAAAAAAGTAGCTTATCTTTGCCGAATTAATTTCCTGACTTTGCGCAAGTGAGAGGAAATCAAGGAAGAGCGAAGAAACTCGGTCCTGATTCTAAAAGCACCTGTTAAATCATCCTCCGTGCACTTCCAAATCTCTCTCCCTCTCTCTCTATCTCCCCCTGCCTCTCTCTTAAATTTTCATCTGCACAGAAGAGGGAGCCAAGTTATTTTCTGGATAAACTGATCCGTCTAGAGTCGCTCCTAAATCATTCCGCGTTGTTCTGCCTTTATCCTGTCCTCATGGTCAGGGCTCATGTGTTCCTTTCAGAGAGGATTTAAGCTAATTGTTGCGCCGTGTGGGTCGCTAACTTTCCCCTTCACTTGCCACCGATTTCGAGCACAAACAAAGGCCTGTGTAGTCAGTGCGGACAGCCCAGCCAGCGGGGAACTGATCAGATTAAAGCGAGCACCAAAGGACTCGTAAAACCAAAATACACTTTACAAAGGGGCGAGGGACTGTTGTAAATTAACATCCATGTGGTGTACAAGCTTCCAAACTAGTTCCACGGACCGCCGAGCCAACTGGAATGTCCAAGAAAAACAGACCGGGCAGGCGTGATGCAACCCAAGGGTCAGAGCGGTGGCCAACTCCTGCAGCGAGCGAATCAGGACAAAAAAAGAGACAGACAGAGAGAGAAATGGGAGGGAAAGCTGAATGGTGAGTATCATACGACTAAAAATATGCCAAAAGAGGGCTTCAAATCAACCACACTCCCGCACTGTCAAATATAGCACGAGGGAGTGAATCTAACATGCCTTATATATGAATTCTTTAAGCATGTTTCACTATGGCATAAAACCACTACATCCTCCATTTTCAAGAGTCCACCTCATTAACTTACTTACTTTGTGCTTCTGTTATTAATGTTATCACCCTAAAAGCTGCAATTATCAGACGGAGGTATGATGATAATACATTTAGGGCCCATATTACACTATTTTCTGATCTATGTACTGTATGTAGGAATGTTTCCTCGTCAAAAACGTACTTTTTTTGCTTTGTTTCCTTCATACATGTTTAACACAGAAAAGCTGAGGTTTTTTTTCAAGCAGAAAAACTCCAAAAAAACACCTTCATTAGAATATCTGGATACTTTCAGACCTGGAATTTTCAATCTATACTGAATTAAATGCAAAAGGTAGCAGAAAACTACAGCCTCGTGATGTGACAAGGTGGAACAGAACATTTTAAGCATTGAATATGTAGATAGACATAAAGGATAAAACAGAAACAAAACTCCAGCAATGGTTTTGATGAGGTAACAACATTATAACCTCGCTTAAAGTTTTGCGTAACATAGGACCTTGAATCATTCCATTCACGTAACATGAGCCTGTGATGTGGCACAAACACAGAAATTCACAAATAGCCCGTGTACTTTCCCTTTAAGGCAATTTAGAGTCGACAATTCACTCAACACTTACAATATCTTTACCAAATAACCACCCGCCTGCCCCAAAAGGTTGAAGAATGTTCGAAAACACACCTATAGACCCAGAGAAAGACGCCTTAAATCAGCCACACGTCCACACTTCATCAGTCTGCTCACTGGGAAATGGCTTCTCCTCACACTGCGCTTTAATCCAAACACAGAGAGCGCTGGGCAGACACGAGGCCCAGCCACAAACTACTCCATTGTCTACTATAAAAATAATAAAAACACACTTTATATTTTTAAATGCTTTAGACCGTGTTATTTTACCAACCAAAGGGAAATGAAAGCCCTAATTACTTGAGCAGCAACATGGAGGCACTGATAAGCTGCTGTGAAGATTCATTTATAAGCTGAATAGAGTTAAAAAAGAGGAAAAAATGGGAATCCAGTGAGCGCGGGGATTTAAATGTTGTTTTCGTTCCTCATCTCGTCTCCTATCTTGAGCCTTCACTCACTGCTGAAGAATTACCTCTGATGTCAGGGACCAAACCTTCAGTTTACTGATTACTACACGGCTTAAAGTGCAGCTTCATTTTAGACCAAGGACAGACAAACGGGGGAAATGTGACACTAAAGTTCAGTGTGGTTACAATGTAGACTATATAGAAACACACTGTAACTTGCTTATTGGTGTTTTCTATAGTGGTGTAATTTTAAAATATCAAATTATTCCATTACTGTCCCTTTAAGTATTTGCCGATCACCGTTACCAACGCAGAAACTGAGAACAACATTTATTTCCCTGATGCAAATGTTGTTTAGCTGTTGTTTATCCCACAAGTAACTGCAGAACAGCTTGAATAAATAAAAAATCAAAGATTATGAGACATTCTAGTCCAAATACGACCAGTAAATAGTTTTCTTACATGTCCAAGTAGAATATTGGCTGAACCAGTATTAGGAATATCCAGGACTGCAAAGTTTTCAGTATCGGCAGCCATATTCAATACAAGTATCGGATCGGTGCATCCCTGAAATTTTTATTAATACATCATTGCAGCTTTTGTGGCCCCGCAGTCCAACAGAGAATCCTCAACTGCAAGAACAATGGTTATTATCAAATTAACTTTTCCAAAATATCAATAAACACCACTGATTTAATGACATACATATAGTTTTGTGAAACATTATCACGTTAATAAAATAGCACTGTATCTTTTCCATGGCATGAACAGACCGACCTACTGTATCTGTGGAGGTAAATGACTGTGAAGAAATGAGATTCCACGGGGCTGCACAACAGTGAGAGGTGATGACATGCACCCTATAAGTGTTTGGTACAGTTCACATTCAGAACGGTGGAAACTGAAGGATCTGACATGAGTGAATTGAAGTTACATAGCAAAAAAAAAAAGTGGAGAAACATTTGAGAAGTAAGCGAGGACTGCAAATCAACAAAAAGCAAGCAGTTTTTAGAGTAACTTTCTGAAATTGTATATGCGGGTATTATATGGTTTTGCAGGGACTGGAGAAAAAAGAGATTAGTGCAAAGTCACAGGGTGCAGACCTCCAACACAGAGTCAGGAGACAAAGAGAGGGGGAGAGAGATAGATAGAAGGATAAAGACCAGGGAGTGATAGAAAATAGAAAGAGAGAAAAAAAAAGAGGGAGAGAGAGGAGGTGCTGAGTCAGACGCACTAAAGCATGGAGTAATGGGAAACGATGGGGTCCCGGCTATCACATGACCGGTCACACCATGACTACAGAATCAGAGAGAGGGGGCAGATTCCTAGAGAGATCAAAGCTGCATGTGAAATAAAAAATGGAGGAGAACAGGGCAGAACTGAAGATGCGGAAAATATTAAAGAAATTTCATGAGTTGCCTGAGGGGCATGCCGGGGCGCTGGCAAAAGTTAGCAAAACTATGATGTATCGGAGCCAAACTGCACTCAAGACCTCATCAAAAGTCTTGTCTCCGTGAAAATGTTATTGCTTTGTGTAGGATGTGCCACAGTTTAAAGCGATCACAAGGGAGATCAGGTCACAGCGCTACACTGCATTGTAATTCAGATCTGTGGAGAGTTTTTAAGCAATAGCATCATGAATAAATGCAGATAAGTTGCTCATGGTGCTGTACTGGTAAAAAGAAAACGAGAATTTCAGCAGCTTAAAGCATTGTTTAGTTTCCAACCCCTTTACAGTATATGCCAGTCCCTCTGATCTCACTGTGCACCTGCTTGAACAGATTTGCATGTTTTTTTCTCCCCCACGAACGCCGCCCCCACTTTCACATATCGCAGGCTGCCAAACTCACTCTCCCCTCCGCCTGCATTTCCATACCCTTTAGTGTATTTACTTGACCTCTGCGCGCTGTCCCATAATGTTATTCTCCTCTACCCCCCTCCACGGGCTCAGATGGCCCCTTAGCCAGCACCGGCGCGAGCGTGGGGGTCACATTCAGCCCCGCTCAGCACTAACAAAGGAGAGGACGCAAGACAAATAATCCAACTGCAGAAAAAGGAAGAGGTTTGAGGAGACATGGGACTCCTATTGGTTTTCTCTTTCATTACTGGGTATTGTGTTGACTCGGCACACAGCTACTCCCCGTGGATAGGCCCTTTAAAGAGTCTGTGCTACCAACACTCATATATTCATAATAAGATCGGTTTAAAAATATAGTTGTAAATGTAATAGTGGGAAAACATGATATTATAGTTCAAATATGCAATTAACAGTCAGAACCTGTGGCTACAATTAAGTGAGTAGATTTGGCTAAGCAGGATTCCTCATTAAACGCATACCAGGAGTTGTGTTTTGTTTCATTCACACATGTTTAACACACAAACCCTGCATGTTTAGGCTGAGTTCTCCACTCAAACGGAAAAACACTCTTTTCCACTTTGTGATGTCATGTGGTAATACAGGAAGTGCTCCATTGCGTGTCCATACACCTTTACTAGAAACATTTGGATCATTTAGCCCTGGAACTGACTGTTTCTATTGAAATAAAAGTTAACTCGTAATTTAAAAACTATCGCTTCATGACATCACAAGGTGGAACAGAGCATTTTGAGCTTTGGACTGATAATAAAGGATTACTCAAGCATGTGTGAATGAAACAAAACACAACTCCAGGTATGATTTTGAGGAGGTGACAGCATTATAACATAAACTTAAAGCTCACAATAGTCAATTTTGTTTATATAGGGCCTGTTAAGTTGTTTTTTCTTCCCAAAACCAAAATGTATTTACTGTTGTGTTCATATTTTGGATCATTATAATAATTATATAATTTGAAAAATGCTAAACTCTATTAGTTTCCTGTTGAGTGAGATTTTGAGAACTTTGGACCATTCAAAAAATATAATTATTTTGGTTTAAATTGTTAATTGCTACAGCAACCGTGCAAAATTTTCATCAGTCTGAAACCCACTCTGTAACCCATGGATAGCTGGTTATAACCACAATTTAAAAGAAAAAACACCTGTACGACAATGTGGATATGACTCATTGTTTTAAAACTGGTAGAAAAAACACAGTAAATACTAATGATATGAGCAGGTATGACTTCCCTGACCAGTCTGCATGTAGGGCCAGATGTAGCCAGTGGTAGCAGACCTGACCAGGAGCTAAATGTCTCTCCTGGGTCTTTTAACTGCGGGCCTTGAAACAGGGAAAGCACTGGTGATGTGGCCTAACAGCAGCTGCCTGGACGGTGGCAACAAAACACCCTGTACATTTCTATCTTAAACACATCGCTCCCGGCGGGCTCAGTCAAAACACGCCTGTCAAATGCAGTTAGCGAGGGGCTGTCAGTGCACAAAGGCGCCTTGTGTGCACCGGGCTGAGCCACAGTGTCCCTTAGCCTGGTCTGTACGTGATCTTTTCTTCACCTTTCACATCCTCCGACTTCCTCCAGCCACTTCAATGTCATCGGGCCGCCTTCCTCCGCCTTCACCGCTCTGACGCGAGTTTATTGACCATGTGTCCCCGATGGCTGCAGATTTCGACAGCATGTGCAATATTCGTTTACTGCATGCGAGTAAAACCTGGAAAGCTTAGCTAATTGTGTCCATTTTGACCGTAGGGTTTTTGTGTACCAGTTTAATTTCTTTACAATAACAATATGCTCATTATTGTCGACCATCCAAAGAAATGCCCATTTACATACATAGTTACAAGTTTATTCTAAATTGCAAATATTATTCTAAATAGAGAGTAAATTTCCATCTTTCATTACACGTTTTTGCAACAACCATCAAATGTGTACATATAGTCTCACCACTGCTGCTGATTAAACTGCTGCCTGCTGCCCACAATATGTCAGCGTTTCCATTTGGCTTTTACTCATAAGTGCGGCGCTTTGATTTGTGCAATTAGCAATCCTGAAGCGATCGTTATTTATCGATTTCAGATTCAACTTGCTTGTTTTTTTCCAGTACCTTCTTTAAAGGTCCTATATTGCAAACAGTTTACTCCTGTGAGCTTTAAGCCATGTAATAATTCTGTTAACTCATCAAAAGTACCCGGAGTTGTGTTTTGTTTCATTCGCACATGTTTGAGTTTTTATTATTACTTGTCTGTCTACATCTTCAATGCTCAAAATGCTTTCTGTGGTAGTTTTCAGCTACTTTTCACTTTTAGTTCAGCAGAAACGGACCAGGAATACAATTATCCAAATGATTGTAGTGAAGAATGTAGTACTAGTAGAGTAGGGAAGTAAAATATGGAGTTTAAAAACAGAGTGGAGCACTTCCTGTACATGACATCACAAGGTGGAACAGTGTTTTCTGTTTGAGAGACGAATTTATCCTAAATCTGCAAGGTTTGAGTGAATTTGTGAATGAAACAGAGCACCAGAGATCAGAAAACAGTGTAATATGGCTCCTTCAAAACATCTTTCAGCAATACAAATACAATATGTTTTTTTTTATTTTTTATTACTACTGTGGTGTTCCCTTTACACCTATTTATGTGCTTGTTTATAGCTGAATTTGTATGTGACATCATTCTACCCAAATGGACACAGGAACAGTAAAACGGCCAATAAATTTCAGTATAAGTTTGCTTTCTAGCTCACGTCGCTGCCAGATCGCCGTATCCTCCGTGTTATTATCTGTGCTATTGTGCAGTCTCAGCCTCTGCCCTTTTTGTTCTGCTGGAGGTGTGACCCTGCACGTGACCACAGGGGGCAGTACAGTCAGGCTCAGTGAATTACAGCTGACTCTATGACACATACGCAGCTGCCAAGAATAAAAACAGAATCAAGGTGTAATTAAAGTCATTTAGAGTGTAATTTGGAAGTACGACGTTTAGTACTACGCTAGCAATATTTAAAATAGTCAAAACAGGAGAGATCGCGGTGCACAGCAAAATACTAAACATCACATTTTTAGAGCAGAGTTGAGATGCACCAGTATAATATTGGGATCAGATATTGATATTCAAAATTCTGATGGATCGCATATCGGTTCCATATTGGTTCAGTTGACTTCATTTATTCTGGTCTATAAACTGTTGTAGGAGATGCTGTAGTGGGCAGTGTTCATTTAAAATGTTGTAGTTACTTTAATAACTTTAAATAACTGTTACAAAACACACTTATTAATTAACTTATATTAATATTTCACTATACACCAATTGTGTTTGAAGGAAATAAATTATATT
>JACN01051648.1:0-47455 GCA_000787155.1 Scartelaos histophorus
TAAAATGTGTACTTTTAGAATATGTTTATTTTATCTTGCCTGTGTTCTGGTCTATTGTGATTTTCAAATTTGCAAGGGAAAACTTGTCTTTGTTATTTTATGTGCTTTGTAAAGGGACTTATATTTATTAGTTTATTTGAACAGGCACATTAACAACACACAACATGAATAAACAGTTCTCAAATTGAGCCAGAATTATGCAATACATATTTTTGCAGCTGACGTCATCAACATAACCTGGGTGATGCTAACTGTACGCACTGTGCAATATGACCACGAAAAGCTATTTAACTTGAACTACAACAGGTGAGCTGATTGTGCAGTTCAAAAGTCCCTCTCAAATGAAATTACACACACAACCTATCCAGCATTAGCCAACAGTTTTCAGTTAATCTCTAACCTTTTTGTTGAAAATTACGGAGACCAGACGTCCCTATTTACCCGGGACAGTCCCAGTTTTGAGCCCTGTGTCCCCTGTCCCAGAAGATTTATCCAAAACCAGTGATTTGTCTCAGTTTTATACAAGAAATTTCCCAGGTGTTCTTATTTTGGACCAATCTGATACCTGCCAAAAGTAAAGGTACACATGGTCATTTGTTTAGGTAAAATATTCAGTATTTTACCTAAACAAGCTGCTTTAAAATGGGAAAAAACACAAAGAAACCATGACTACACTGACTCATATGCATGTCATGAATGGGCCGAGAAAATTTTTTTCTTAATCATGCGCTCGTTTCACAGTTTTATTATTACTAACCACAACAAACTGGGGGTGTCCTAGTTTTTGATTTTGAAATAAACTTAAAACAAACAAACACTGTAAATGCTCATATTGAACACAGGCTCCTGAAAATGTTTTAACCCCTTTTGTATGTTTTTTTTAATGCAAACCTTTTTGGTAGTTATAGATAATGTGTGCATTGTGCCACCTGTACCTGTTACACTCCACCACAGGTATATATAAAGCCCACTCGATGCCACTGCAAAATATCACTTGTCTGTATCTTTTACTGTCTCCTGTCTCCACACTCACTCTTGATCATGCTGATATCGTTGGCTCCGTCTCCCACCGCCAGAGTCACCGCCCTCTTGTGCTTCTTGATGAGCTCCACCACTTGTGCTTTCTGCAGCGGCGTCACTCTGCAGCAGATCACAGCTTTACACGCACAAGCACAGGACACAAACTCGTTCTCCATGTCCGCCTCTAACGCATGGGCCTGGAGGAAAAAAAAAACACAGCACATTTTTAAATGAGGGGAAGTTTTTCTACACTGTAAGTGAAACTCTACTTTAAATAAAGAAACATCTGGAACAGGCTACTTCCTTATTTCTCATTTAGGACATGCTCATTCTTCTTCTGGTCAGGAAATAATTTAACATTTCACATTTTAGTGTTACAATTACTGTGAGAAGAACCAATTATGATTTTACAGCTCTTAATTATGATAAAGGAAAGTAAAAAAAAACATTATCTGTCATTATTTTTCTATTCTTTAATATTATGACCTAAATAATTACAATTGATTACTGTAATTTTCTTGACATCCCAAGTCCTGGTTTGATCCTAGTTTAGTCCTGTTTAGACTTAGTTTGGTCCTGTTATAGTCCTGTTTTAGTCCTGGTTCAGCCTTGGTTTAGTCCTGGCATAGTGTCCAGGTTGAGCACTGGGTTTAATTCTAGTTTAGTTAGATGTGTGAGTACAAAAGTTGATGCAGTTCGTACCAGACTGTGTCCGTTGATCACGAGTCCAAACTCTCCTGAGATGTTGTCCATGAGGTTGAGCGGAGGAGTAGGCGACACTGGAGAGTTTGATGATTGTTCGTCTTTCTCTGCCTCCGTGACCTCTCTGTGACCTTCTCTCAAGTCTGGGGTCAAAAAACAGGCCTCTGCAAACACATCCTTCCCTTCTTCTCTGCTTTGGGACAACTCCACCATCCTTTTTCTCGCAGCTCTGAACAGACAGTGAAAAATGACAGGATTTCATACAGGTGCAGTAGACTTTTTTTTTTTTAACTATGAGTATAGGAGATGTGCGATATTAGCAAAAAAATGGTTATTATTATTTTGTTATTATCTCTATCATATATTCAAATATTTTAACAGTACATCAGTAATGTGTTAGGGTCACTTTTATATGTTTGTATACTCTTGACTAGATGTTTCTGCTGCTTTTTATTCAGTTCTTTTTGCAGCTAAAAGACTTTGAGAAAAATTCAAATATCAAGAACATTTAAAATACAAGATTCTGCAAAATGTTTAAGAACTTAGAGGTTTATAAAGTCAGAAACAGATTTTAAATTATTATCAAGTTATTGGTCCTGAAGTTAATAGTAACCAAAGAGCTGATTCACCCTGAGCTTTTTTCCCTAGAAAGTCCATGACAAAATTGAATTGGAAATTTTCTGAATCAGGAATGAGCCATTAGTGATGAGCACTATTTTACATACCTCAAAGACAACAACAGTGACATCATCAACTTTTCTATATATTTCTAAAAGGATAATACTGGATTTTGTAAAACATAACAGACCTGAGCTCCTGTCGCACACACTGCACCGTGTTTCCACTGATGATGAAAACCTCTGACATGTCGTCTGTCAGCATCTTACAGGAGTATCCGATGTTCACTGCAGTTTCTGTGGAAACACAGAGGTGGACAGTGTAGGCAATAATGTACTCAATTAACACTACGAGTAAAAGAGTAAAAATTACTCAAATTATTTACTGAAATATAGAAAAAAAATGGGAAACTGCTACAAAGTTATTTAATGAACTATACCTGTAACTGGAAGAGTAAATGTCAGGATTATAATTTAAATATAATAAAATATGACATGTCACAGCCAAGAGCGGTGATGGATCTGAAGGTTGGTAATTTGTAATAGAGGAATGTTTTTGGACTCATATCTGCCTCCAATCAGATCCCCAGACTCACCCTGCTTGTCCCCAGTGAGGACCCAGACCTTGATATTGGCCAGAGACAGGACGGCTATAGTCTCTGGGACACCCTCCTGCAGCTTGTCTTCAATCGCCGTGGCACCTAAGAGCTAAACACACATACATCCTATTACCATTACCAAAAGTGACATAATATTCTATTAAAAGTGCAGATGTCATTGCTTTGCATGGTGATAGTAATGTTCCACAGTAAAACCCCAATCAATAAACTTCTGTCCAACTCTGTATCCATGGAGAAAAGCAGGTTACATCACTAGGCCAAGTTACAGGTCAGATCTTCAGAATAAAAAAAACCATAAATACTTATAATCTCATATTGTGCAACATTCCAGGCATAACAATGACATTCATGAAAACAAGGAGACAACCCCCCACACACCAGAAAAGTTATATGGTGTGTCTTTAAGTAAAACAGACTGTATCAGTGTTTTACACTCCACACTCCACTACACTGCACTCCACATTTGCACTTTCTTCATTTAGAAACTGGAAAATAAAAATCCCTGCTCTTCAAATCTACATAACGGTTTAAAATAAATACAGGTTCCTATTTTGTGGTTCCATTCATTTTTAAATTGGGGAAGACAGCTAGCAAAAAGTACAAGGCAAGAACTTTCAGTTTTTCATGCAAATGAACAGGAGTCTCTAAATTCTCACGATTTCTTCCAGAGGTGGGACTTAGCATTCCACGTCAATCAAAGCAAACTGATCAGAAAATGTAACTGCAATATTAAGGATCAATGACATTGACATTATTTCTGTGATTCTTTTAAATACAGATAACAGATAACCTGATTTAATTTTTTTAATAAATCTAGCCCTGATCCACCTAACCCTAACCTTAACCTGACTGTGAAAAAATATGAATAAAAATCTAAATTTGCCAGCATAAGCATAACAGAAAGTAAAAGAAAAGCTGGGTGTGTTATTGGTACAGTTTTAGGTCTAAACTCACATAGTCTTGTCAAGTTAAATTTTTTAGATCTGGCAACTCAGGTGAATAGGTTTAGTCCTGATTTAGTCCTGGTTTAGTCCTGATTTCATCCTGGTTTAGTCCTGTTGAGGTGAATAGGAAAACACTGTTAAAAGTGGGTTGTTGCAACAGAATGTTAAGTCCTGCCCCTGGATGAAATGCTGAGCTTTTAGGGAGTCCCTAAATGAGCAGATGAGTAGAGTCTGACCATCATGTCCTGTTCGATCTCCTCGTACAGAGCAGCGACTCTCTCCTCTCTGCAGTCGGTGGCTCTCTCGGCGCTGCGCTGTCTCTCAGACCACGACTCCCACTGCTCCTCGGACAGGTCCCGATAGGCCAATGCCAGGGTTCGCAGGCCATCGGCTGCATACTCCTACACACACACAAAATACACTAGAGCTCTGATCATTTCTTCACATTTCGTCTGTGCACGTAAAGAACCCGAACACAATTACAAGTTTGTCATTTCATCAAAAGTCTCTTTGCTTGAAAGGGAGTTGGATGAAATATAATCCTGCCCCTGTCTTATGCATGTAAAATAAATTTTTAATATGCTTCCTGTAATGCATTATCAAGTAAAACTATTTATAAAGTCATAAATGCTGGCTTGTTAAAGTCTGATCCCATCAGATCTCAGAAGCTAAGCAAGACCTGGGTACTTGGATGGGAAACTGCTGGGAGTTCCAGGTGCCAGTTGCAAAAAAACACATTGCCTAGTATGAAAGTGGTGTGTGTGCGTGTGTGTGTGTGTGTGTGTGTGTGTGTGTGTGTGCGTGTTGTGTAAGCGTGCATGTGTGTGTCTGTATGTGTGTGTATGCTTGTGTATGTGCATGTCTGCATGTGTGTGTGTGTGTGTGTGTGTGTGTGTGTGTGTGCCTATATTGTAACTTAGTCTATTTAGTTTATGAGTTGATAACAATAATTGTCCATCAACCTACAGCTTTTTCCTCAAATTTATATTTAAAAAAATATGTGTTTATAATAATGTTTATGCATAGCTGTTTAAGAGTTAAAATCATCCACTCCTTTCAGCTGATAACTCGCTGTGTAAGAAAAATGTTGGTATATTTCCAGACTAAGCAATGCACATGTGCCCACACAGTTGAGCTGTGGAATATTGAGGAAGATCATTCA
Source organism: Scartelaos histophorus (assembly GCA_000787155.1). Lineage (NCBI taxonomy): Eukaryota > Metazoa > Chordata > Actinopteri > Gobiiformes > Gobiidae > Scartelaos > Scartelaos histophorus. The sequence continues at coordinate 5,066 of JACN01051648.1, forward strand.
GCTTTAGTACTTCGGCTGCAAACATTCAGCGTGGACAACACTAGGGGGCAGCACACACTCACATTGAGGTGGTCTGAGGTGATGTTCATGAGGTCCTGGTTACTCGGGTGCAGTCTCTCCAGCAGCATTGTGTCTGCTCCTTTACAGTACAGACGGATCCTCCCCTCAGGGTTACGCACTGGCACAACATAATGACAGATACTTTGAAACATTCTTGTAACATGGAGATGCAGATGTTTTGTGTCATACTGTGGAACATTATAGCAACGACATTGGAGACAAATAGAGGCCACCCTCCAAGCCAAACGAGAGTGAGGTTTGTGGACATGCAAAGATGCAAGGTTTTATGTGTTTTTAAGGTTTTATGAGTTTTTAAGGTGTCCAAGTGCACTGCATACATCTCTAATGAAAACAGGTTATGTACTTTGGCTAAATGTTACACAATGGGGCTTTCAATCAGTATCTGACAAACTTTATTAACCAAATCTTCGAAATATGAACTAAAGGTCACATTTAAATTGGATAGTGCTTCCCATTGCATTGTCCACTTGTGATGTTTAATCTGAGAATGTGATAAGTAAGTAAATTATAAGACACTTCACACATGACATTACCAATGACTGACATCCTCTTGCGTATATTGTTGAAGTCCAGAATAGCGAGCAGGGCGTATGTGACAGGACGTCCCATCTCTGTGGTGCTGATGGTCCCAGGGGTGCGTGACCGAAACACAAAGCCAAAGTTACGAGCTGCAGTCACGAGAGCGCCCTCGTCTGGAGACTGAGCTTTGTACACCAGCTCCCCTGAAACACAACGGAGAGGACAGGGAAACAAAGAAAAGGCTGTAACATGGTGGCAGTTCTGTTTTCTGTTTTAATTTTAATCAAGAGTATTTTTTTTTTAGTAGTTGAGAGGTCAAAAGCAAATTCACTGTCAGTTAAAAATGTGTGATTTGGAGCAGAGTTCAGACTTTGGTGGAAGAAATCTATATTTTGTGTTAAGTAAGTAAGTAAAATGACAATACAATACAATATATACTTGATTTCTTGGTCAAATAGCCCAGTGCTTGTAATACTTTGCAATTTAAACTCACTTTTAAAAAATAAATATGTTCTAAAAAGTATTTTCACAAACTGCAAAATATACAATAATTAACCACACTGCAAATTTCTCTGATCTGACCAAGATTTTAAGATTTATATCTGGTTACTAGTTCTGAGACTGCTTAATTTTAGTCTAGAGGTAGATTATTTTAAGATAAATTGTCAAGTAATATTAATTGTCCATGCAGCCAGATAATTTCACTACTTTTAAGCCATTTTCTGATCAATTTAAGTGTTTATATCTTAAGCTTTTTTTGCAGTGCATTAATTTCATGCTTATCAGTTATACTACTTCCAGTTTATCTTTACTGATACTAAATATTATGATATGATGCAAACCTTCACTTTTCTCCTCGCTCATCACCGTGTGACAAAGAGAAAGGAGACGGAAAAACTCATGCGTGCAACAGTCGCCCACTTTGACAGACTCCAGCAGCGTGTCATCATAAAAGCAGAAGTTTGGGTCTGCCAGAGCGTTAAAAGGAGTAAAGTCCAGTTTCTAGAACAAACAAACACTTATATCAAAATAAGACAATATTAAATAGCACAAATATAACATGATAAAGTAGTTGACGTTGCTTACTTTTGGTTGAGGCCCCAGTGGATCAGTAACTTCCCCTATCCAAGAAAGTTCAAACTATTAGACTACAGGTTACAGTGGGTTTTATCATAGCTTCTTATCACCTAGTGCTCCACTTTAGAAAATATCTTACTAAACAATTAAATAACAGGGTCTAAATAGAGTCTAAACCAGCTGCAGTTATAAAGCAGTGTATATGAACAGGTTTACCATATGTTTGTCCGCTGATAGAGCACTTATTGAAGGTCATGATGTTTTGGGTGAGAGTTCCAGTCTTGTCACTGAAGATGTACTCAACCTAAACACATTTAACAAAACTATATTACGACAATAACATTTTACACAGTATTAAAGGCTGAGAATCATAAAGGCACATGTCATATTTTTGGCGGCTTCTCCCTGTAGTCTAGTATAGTCTAGTATATTTCTGGGAGGGTTTCTTCTAGAAGATCTTCACCAGAAACCTAAAACATGCAGAATAGGCTAAGATTGTCCTGACCAAGACTCACTCAAGCTCTGCAGATGGTCCCCAGGTGCTGCTCTGGGTAAGTTCCTGGCAAGTTGCCCCATCAGCACTGAGCGATGGGTCAACTGTAGATCACACATTTATATTGTACTTTAACCTTGACTTTAACCTTGACTGAGTTATGTAAATCAAATGAAAGCAAATAGTGACTATTTTACTTTTTAATAATGTATGTGTAAAAAGGCTTAGGAGAGCATTGAGAGCTAAATTATTTAAGTAAAGTTGGTCAACATTCTGGACCTTTCTTGTCTCTCTCCTTTATAGTTCCCTGAATATCACTTTTGCCCTTTCGATTTCAGCCCTTTATACGTTACATAAGGCCCACCTGCCCGAGCTCCTCATTCAGCGTGGTGGTCCTGGCCTCTGCAGCCGAGTTACACTGTGAACAAAACATCTGTCTGTCCCAGTTTATGAAGTAGCTGTGTCCAAGTCGGATCACCTCCACACTGAGACACAAGAAAATACTTGTAAAAATGATTGTCACTCAAATGTTTGGTCAGCCACAGAGCACAACCAAATATTAGACATGCTGTTTGGGGCGGGCAATATGCCACAAAAATATGATTTTATTGGAGTCAGTATTCATAACAATTCTTGAAAACTTATCTTTATATTGCCTTGTAGAGGTTATCTGCTTCTTCCGAGAATTAACCACATTATAATTATCCAAATGTCACTAGTTGCATTTCTGTCCCTTTACTTTTAATGCATTTTAAAGATTTGCATAAGTCATGTGAGGGGGAAATGCACAATTATTCCTTTTCATTTGTATCTAAGTTCAGATTTTTTAACATTTTGATTCATGTGCATAAGAGTTAAAGCATTTTGGGAGGATGAAACACATTTATTTATTATTGAGGCTGACCAGGAAGGTGGGGAAAAGATTCTACCAATTATTCTATTATTATATATGTATTAGTAGCTTTATAGTTTTGCTCCAACTGCACAGTGCTGTTTTTTTAAATGATTATTTTTTAATGCCTTTTTGTGTCTTAAAACATATTAACATTTTGTAGTTAAATTATTAGTATTATTGATTACATATTTGTAATCTTAAATAAAGGTTCCCTTATCTCATACACAGAATGTTTATTGTACCTCTTACATCACTGAAAAACAAAGAAATCTCATATTTATTGCTTTGTAATAAAGTGAATGACTCAAGATTATTTTAATATTATAACAATCCCTTGTTATATCTGAATCCTTGAATTATCACGTAATGTTTCCTGTTTCTCATATACATTTGAACATTGTGAACAAAATCCTCAAAATGAATAAAATGTCAACTCATTGCTAAACTGTTCTGTGAAGTAAAAACAAAACTACATGAATTAGCAACAATGCAATAAGTTCTCTTGATACTTCCATACTTAAATGTCTACTAAAGAAATAGGAGAAGGGCACAGCAAAAATACTATGTGTTGATATGGAATGCCTTGCATAGAAAATATTTCAGCACATTGATGCCAAACCTCAATTCTCTGAACACCCAACACAGTCAAACAAATATGTAGAAAAGCTCCACAGTGCACCTGTACATGTAGCAGTATAAATGCACATGTCTCACCTCACGTAGAGAGATATAGGCACTACAGTGTTCAGGATGATGACGTAGGACCAGAACGAGAGGAACGCAGAGAAGATGAAGCTGTCCACAGGAGGGTCCCAGGGCAGGTAACTCTGAAAGAGAGAGCCCACCTCTCTCTCCCACACAGCGTTACCCACGGCCAGGATCACACCCATGCACACCAGAAAGCAAAAGATCTGAAACAAAGCAACAAATCAGTGTAAATTCTAATGTCTCACATGACAAGGGAACCAAAAACACTGATAATAAAAAACAGATACTGATTTGAGCACTGAAAAGTGCGTTGAGTTTCTTGCTTCAGGTTTTCCTTCACACATTACTGGTTTAGTCTTGGTTTGAACTTAGTTTATTCCCAGTGTAGACTTGGTTTGGTTGTGTTCTAGTCCTGGTTTAGTCCTGGTCTAGTCCAGTCTTAATTAGTCCCAGTTTTGATGTTGTGTATGTGCGCAGCTTTATGATCAAAACATCATTTCTGATTCACTAAAGAAATACTTAAAATATCTTACAATATTAACATTGCCTATTGCAGCTTTTGCATGAAAATGTCGTCTCTTTGTTTCTTTGTATGAAAATGTAGATTGAAATGAGACAAAAACTACTGTGTGTGAGGTTATTACCCAGAGGACCAGAGTATTCATGAGGCGGTCGATGCTTGTTCTCTTGAACTTTGTGCGGCCGCTGTTCTGCATCAGCTTCGTGTCTGGTCCTGGGACACAGTACAGACACTTATATTAAATGTCTACATACAGGACATTACATACAACTGAACTTGAAATGTATCATTAACAGATATAGATTATAACATTTTTTTCTAATATATAAGAAACTTGCCAAAAAAGTACACCTAACCACTGCACTATAAGTCAAAGAATACTCATTCTACTGCCTGGCATGAAACAAGACACTGAAACCTGCAGAAATATTGTCTCACAAGGTCTGATTTTTATGTCTTTATTTTACTTTTACAAAACTAACCTGCAAAGATGACCAGGCCGTAGCAGAACTCAGTGTTGCGGAGCACACAGCCGCGCAGCAGCATGTTCTGATTGGTCAGCGAGTACTTCCTGTCCTTCCAGTACAGAGTCCCACAAAAACGATCCAGCTTGTTGTTGGGGGGCTCGCACACAACTTCACCTGAAAATACAAAAATATTTATTTAAAAAAGTATGATTGTGTTATTTGTCCATCTGCACCTGCCTCAGGCCTCAGTGAGATCAGTCAGGTGTTTTGTAAGTGGATATGTGGAAAATGTGTCTGAGTTTGCTGCTCAGTAATGCATTTGGCTTTTGTGTGGGCATTTTTCTGCTGACATTTAGGCCTTGTCAGGGAAGGTGGGCGGAAGCTGATTGGCTGAATCTCTATACTGACAGATCAGGGCAAAATGTGTGAGTGTTCAGTGTTGCCAGGTTCAAAAGAGGGTTGCAACTTGTTCTTAGAATAAACAAAAAGAAATATATCTACTGACAGCAGAATCTGACATCAAAGCCAAGTGAGCCACACGCAGGATTCCTGTTTGAGTAAGAAACACTTTGATCTGTTGGGTTTTATGCATTTATGTATTTAATTTATGTATATTTGTATATAGCAGTGCCTAGTTAAGCATGATCAGAGATGAACATGTAAAAAACATGTATTGTGATAACTACATGTTACTGAACACTAGAATGGTGCATGATGAATGGTGAGTGTGGTGGAGGCAGTTTGAGCTTAAATTATCAGATTACACCTTAATAGCAAATAAAAAGAAAGTAACAGCAGGAACTGTGATATAATTGAAATTTCAGCCTTTGTGTACCACACCACCACAATTAGGACTAAACTGGGACTAAACCTAGACTAATCCATGACTAAACCTGGACTAGATCATGAATAAACCTGGGACTAAACCTAGACTAAACCAGGGACAAAACCTAGACTTGACCATGAATAAATCTGGGGCTGAACCTGGGACTAAAACTGGGACTAAACCAGGGACTAAACCAGAGACTAAACCTGGGACTAAATCTGAGACTAAAACTAGACTCAACAATGACTAAATCTGGGATTAAATCTGAACTAAACCTGGGACTAAACCTGGGACTATACCTGGGACTAAACCTAAACTAAACCTGGACTAGATCATGAATAAAACTGGGATTAAACCAGAGACTAAACCAGGGTATAAAACTGGCACTAAGCATGGGGCAAAACCTAGACTTAACCTGGACAAGGACATGAATAAATCTGGGACTAAACCTGGGCCTAAACTGTGACTAAATCTGGGACTAAATCTGGACTAACCCATGACTAAACCTGGGCCTAAGCCTGGGACTAAACCGTGGCTAAACCTGTGACTAAATCTGGACTAAACCATGACTCAACCTGGGACTAAACCCGGCCCAAACTCTGTCTACATAAACCAGGAGAAGTGTGGCCCCGGCCTCAGCATCTCACCGTTAAATGTTGCCAGGTTGTTGGTGTCTCCGAGTTCACACGTGACAGAGACAGACTGGCGCACCTTCATATTGGTCTCTCTGCAAGAGAACCATACACACAGCACTTTAGCGAGGTGTCGAGTGCAGTAACGTAAGCCTGCGCACATTGTGAAGAGTGAGAGGATCTGACCCGTCCAGCTCAGCGGTCTCAATGTAACAGAGTCCGTGAGGCTCGCTGCTTGACAACAGCAGCAGGTCAGCCTGAAAATAGAGACACAACAAGCTGAAAGGAAGCATCCTTCACCCTAACTGTGTTAGCACTGATTATCCAGGATGGTTTCTACTCCACTGCACTGCACAAAAACCCCACACTTAAAATGACACAGAGTCACAACATGACTCTTCTTTTAATTGACTTGTTTAGAGTTATTTATTTCACCCAAAAAATTAAGTCTGGGTAACTTTTCTTATGGAGAGTCCACAACCTGCTTGTTTCCATCGAGACTGGGACTAAACCTGGACTAAACCTGGAACTAAACCTGGGACTAAACCTGGGACTAAACCTGGGACTAAACCTGGGACTAAACCTGGGACTAAACCTGGGACTAAACCTGGGACTAAACCTGGGACTAAACCTGGGACTAAACCTGGGACTAAACCTGGGACTAAACCTGGGACTAAACCTGGGACTAAACCTGGGACTAAACCTGGGACTAAACCTGGGACTAAACCTGGGACTAAACCTGGGACTAAACCTGGGACTAAACCTGGGACTAAACCTGGGACTAAACCTGGGACTAAACCTGGGACTAAACCTGGGACTAAACCTGGGACTAAACCTGGGACTAAACCTGGGACTAAACCTGGGACTAAACCTGGGACTAAACCTGGACTAGACCATGACTAAACCTGGGATTAAATCTGGGACTAAACCTGGGACTAAACCTAGACTAAACCTAGACTAGACCATGAATAAACCTGGGACTAAACCTGGGACTAAACCTAGACTAAATCATGACTAAACCTGGGACCAAACTAATCCTGGGACTAAATCTGGCCTAAACCTGGGACTAAACCTGGACTAGACCATGAAAAAAACGGGGACTAAACCTGTTACTAAACCTGGGACTAAACCTAGACTAAACCTGGACTAGACCATGAATAAACCTGGGACTAAACCTGGGACTAAACCTAGACTAAATCATGACTAAACCTGGGACCAAACTAATCCTGGGACTAAATCTGGCCTAAACCTGGGACTAAACCTGGACTAGACCATGAAAAAAACGGGGACTAAACCTGTTACTAAACCTGGGACTAAACCTAGACTAAACCTGGACTAGACCATGAATAAACCTGGGACTAAACCTGGGACTAAACCTAGACTAAATCATGACTAAACCTGGGACCAAACTAATCCTGGGACTAAATCTGGTTTAAACCTGGGACTAAACCTGGACTAGACCATGACCTGGGACTATGGGACTTCAGGTGTTCCACAGACATTGTAGGTAAAGCAATAACATCTCCATGGTAACAAGCAGGTTGTGTCTTTTCCTTTTGTAAATCTATTTTCTTATAATTCATAGAAAATATTGTATGTGAATAATTCCTCTAATCCACTCAAACCAAGTTTGTTAACTTATTTTGAATACAAGATATTATGATACTAGTTGTATTTTTTGCAGTGCAGCAAAGCGTTAATCACATCTGAGGGTAAATTACGAGGAGCATCTATAAATGTGATCAGTGTAGATAAAAATAAAACAATTGTAACCACAAGCAACAAATAATAACAGGTAATTTGCTTTGATGAAGGATTTGTGTAATTTTGTGTAATTTCCTTTCAGACAAACTGATACTCACTGCTACAAACTGGTTATTTTCCAATTTTATAATATCGCCCACTCGAACGTTCATCCATTTTTCTTTTTGGATCCTGGAGAGAGCAAAAGGATACAGCCACTTTACAAATAAATAAGATAAAAATAAAGATAAATAACTGACATTTATGCCAGTCTGTGTTCAACATTTATTATTATAGGTATTATGTCCTGTTTTAGTGTTTTAACATTACAATTAAATTAAATATACCACCAAAGATACATTTAGAAAACATTGCCATCTAATTAAATGAGGTAGTTTTTGAAATCTCTAAACTAATCACTAGCTGTCACTTTTTTTTTGCCAGTTTGGACTTGTATGATTAGGGAAATGCAGCAATATGGAGCATCACTCAGCTCTCATCTCAAAATATCAGACGTAAATGGCTCTTTTTTCCCAAGTTTGCAATCAATAAGAAACAATTAGATGTGGACAGAATGGTGCTGCTTCATGGGAAATATGATTAATTCACCAAGAAATAACAACAATGGATAATGCAGCTTTATAAATACATGAAGACGAAGTGAAACCGTCGGACTCACGAGCCGCGGATGAGGACCTGAGACTGGCGATTGTTCACCTGGTTGTCGCTTTTGTGGCGAAACTACAAAGAAAGCAAATACAGTGAGAGCGTGTTATGTAACTGAAGCATCTGAGCTGTTATTTTATCCTCCATAAACAGGAGTGAGGGGGAGAAACTAGGACTGGACAGTATTGGAACAGATTGTGATATGCGATATGGTTGTTAAGCATATTGAAATACTGATATTATTACGATATTTTTATGTATTTTTGAAACAATAACTGCAGTTCATTTAAATGTCCTATATTATTCAGAATTGGCTGCTGTTACCTCCTTAAAACATACCTGGAGTTATGTTTCCTTTCATGTTTCATTTCATTCACACGTGTTTGAGTAACCCTTAGTTACTTTTACTTTTTACCTTTTGAGTGACGATGAAGGTGGTTTTGTGTTTAAACATGTGTGAATGAAAAGTGGAAAAAAATGCATAGATGGCTGATTTCCAAAAACGTTATTAAAAAAAAAAAAAAAAAAAGCTTTTGGACATCGATCGTCTGAGTGTGCTATGCATTTTTTTCCCACTTTTAATTCCTCTTCCTGGCGTGTATTTTCTGTTCCTTGAAACAAAACACAACCCCAGGTCTGTTTGTGATGAGGGAGTAACACTATAACAAACAGATAGATTGGACATTAGTATAGTATGGGCCATTTAAACTAAAAAGCACATGCCTTAATTTAATAGTCCGACAAAATGTAACATAGATGAAACCAAGATTAAGCCATGGTTTATTTTGGACTTTAATTTAAAAACAGTAGATTTCTGTCAGATAGAGAGCCTTAGTGTTACTTCAGTATATTTACTCACGTAGTCGTCTGTAGCGTCCTTTATTGCAGTGATGCTCAGGACCAGAGCTAAAGGCACGATGGTGGTAAACCAGGAGAGAGACGAGATCTGAGGTATCAACTAAACACAACAAACGACTGGATTATACACTGTGCAGAATATAATGGAGGACATTTGCAACAAGTAAACAAGTTAAAACTAATGGTGGGCATAGATTAATTTGTTTTAATCTAGATTAATCTCATTGTCATAAAAAAAAAAAACTAAATCTAGATTGATTTAGATTAAAATGGCTCATTCAGAATATGTGCGCTACCTAAGTAATGACTACTTTAAGTAAGTCCCTGAGAGGAGGTTTTCTTTAGACAAACATAACGTGTTGGTAATTCATGATGTCGTTGTAATTACATTTAAATTGTGTAATTTAAAATGACATAACTGCAGACCTAAAGCGACGGAGTGAAATTGATAAGGTGCACAGTAACACCGAGGTAGTTATCGTTGTTGACAGATGTCCAGTGGTCCCTGGTCAGTGCTACACACCCCGCCTCCACCATCTCTTTATCCTTTGTGTCTTTCTCTGCAGCATACTGCTCATGTATTCTCCTAATGATAGTTCACCTCACTGGTAATTTGTAAGATGGGTCACCTGTGGCCTCCTGGAGAACAAGCTCGAGCCCATCATCCTCAACCACGCTGATGGGTCGGCAGCTAGTGGCTCCACTGAGCAAGAAGGTTAGTTAGCTTGTCTGATAGAGCTGTGCTGACGGGCTTGACACAGTTTACACTCAAACAAAGTAGTTTGAGGCGACTCTTCTCCGGCGTTTCAGTGCTTGACCAGACATCAGTATGTATTAAGGGATGCTCTGCGTTTAGGTGGTACTTGAGACTGGTAGATCTCCTACAGTAAACTAATTCCACATTGTATAAAGTGCAAACAACCTTAGACTTGTCGATGTCTCCATTGGGAGGCTTTTTAAAAATTAAGCACTCGTCGCCCCCTACAGTGCAAGTCAGCGAGGTACAGCCGCGCTAAAGGTGAAAGTCATAATAGTTCGCTTAATATAGACCCAGCTCCCTGCCCAACTTTGAGAATAGATTAACGGCGATATTTTTTTTGTCGCCCAATAAGAGTCCCACATTATCGCAGCACGTTAACGCCGATTACGACCCACCACTAGTTAAAAAACACAAACATATTTTAAGATCACGATTGGTAAACAGTACATTTTATGGTGATACGCTGGTATTTGTGGGGTGTAATGCTCAGTCAATATTCTCCTGATGATAAAATGCAGTTACATAACACATTACATCAGTCTCCAACCTTTTTACTTCGGTGAGCTACCTTTACAAAACGAAAATGCCAGAGAGCTATTTATTTTAGCGGCCACAAGAAAGTGAGAATATATAAGAGCAACGGCAAGAGACGGGGTTCATTTGGGTATCAGAGTTTTATATTTACAATGGTGATAGGCATTTAACTAATCAAATGTTTGTTATTCAGCACAATACATATAATTCAGGAATTCACCCACTTAGACGGGGGTGGAGAGCTATTACACAAATGATTAGCTGATTGTTTATGTGCATCTTAAAGATAAAGAAAAAATATGAATCTAATCTTAAAATAATCTGGATTGGAACTGTATTAGCACACAAAATGTCTGATTTACAAACAGAAAATGATAAAATAGGTTTAAATTTGGTCTGGAACATAGAAGGTATAATTTACAATGTGCTTTATTACTTTGACCAGGACAAAAAGTCAATATGTATTTCATTTCTGTCAACAAAATAGTCATTAAGTCGCACTGACAGTTTGTAAATCAACTTAAATTATGAGATCGCAATAAGGATCAGCAGCTCTTATTTATAAAGAGAATTAAATACTTAAATACGCAATTTTTTTTTTTTACTTGTCTCCATGAAGATGTTATTGCTTTGCCTAAAATGTGTATAAAATCCCTCAGTGTCGAGAAAAGCGCTATATATATATAAAACTGATGCATTATTATTATTATTTATTATTAGTTATGATGCACAGAAAATAAATATATAAAACCAATGCATTATTATTACTGTTAAAAGGGTTTTTTGTTGTTTTTTTTGGTTACTGGTGTTTTTATTGATCAAAAATACAATAATTCCTTCTGTAAATACTCTATAGTGTAATAATATTTCCATGGAGTTGAGAAAAACAACAAAAATAACAAATATATGATTAAATGTAACAAAGTATACAGATAAAAGGGTCACTATAAAAGATATTACAGTACTATACAAATTATTTGGGTTTAAAAAAATACTATGTAAGTTATTCTGCTATATCTAAATATGTGTAAAGTTCTGTGATCCGTGTACAAAGGCAACTACATCATTTTTGAAACTGTGTAATAAACAGGGGTGGGTTAATATACGTTTTTCTTTTTTCCGCTCCTTTTTCGAGAAATGTGGTTTTCTGTTGTCTACACTGTGTATGTAGTATGTTGTGATTATTGTTTCGCTTTTTGCACAAACTCAAAATAAAATGAACGAATGAATCAATCAATAAACAAGTGGCGGAAACTCCACTTGAAATGTTACGCGGTGCAGCTTTAAGAAAGACTTTGTCCTAAATTTTACCTGTAATATGAGCAGGAACAGAAAGTAGGTATTGGCCACTTCCTGGAACTGCTCGAACAGGTTGACAGGCAGAAAAGTGATGATGTTGTACTTCGAAGTCGTGATGCAGTTACTCTAAATCACAAGGGGGAGAAACAATCCATTATGTTCCCACGGTTACACAGTCTGCCCAGCGAAGTCATGTTTGATAAAAGCTCCTCACCGCATATTGGAACTTCTCATTGTACTCTCTGTCATTGGCTTTGACCCGTCTCTCCTCCTCTGCAGAAACACAACACGCAAATGACTCACTAATGATGGCATCCAAAACAAGACCAGAAATACACATACAGAAACATCAATTTTGTCACTTTTCTGGAACAAGGAATGGAAATTTCCTCATTAAACCTATTTATCTCCAAGCAGGCTAAGCTAAGGGGCCAGATTTGTGAAAAAAACCTTTGTTATTCAAGGTATTTTCAAGCAATATAAACATCTGTAGTTGCAGATAAAGTGCAGAGAAATCATTTTAATAGATTTTATTTGCTATTTTTCATTGCTCTTACAAGTTTGTCTTTTGTATAAGCGCTGTATCAGTGTGTTTAGTCATTATTACTTTACAACAATGAACAAATATCTTAATTTGTTTCTTTACAAACAATGCAATTACCATCAGATTTAAACAGTAGGATTCAGCTCACGCGGTGCACATTAACATTTGAGAGAAGACTGAAATATAAGCTTCAAAACTAACGCTATAATCCCATGCATTTCAAAATATACGTTAGCAGGATTTAAACATCATTTGAAAGAACATTGTGCTGTTTGCAGAAAAAAACCTAGACTTAAGCAACCGCAACCATTGTGACTATTGTGCTTTTTACTACATTTTGTCATCTTTATCATGCAATCTTTAAATAATCACCCTGTTCCTGTATTAGTCATAAAAGATGTGAGCGACAATGATATGAAACTGATACTGAACGCCTCTGTACATACGACAGAGCTCTATATGAGGGACATCACACCCTGCAGCCAATGGCCTTTAAACACAAACAAAGACAATGTGGTTTCCTGTGTTTGCGCTGAACTCAATTCTTTTAAAACTTTCATCTGTGGCTTTGAATCTAGTCTGTTAACATTTTGAGAAAAAAATAGATCAATAAAACACATGTATAGTATAGGGCTACAGCATTAATCATTAATCATTAATCGTATATTTGGTATATTTGAACTTTGAACAGTTGCAAAAGCCTTAGATTAGTTTTATTGTCCCCTGCAAAAAGAATGCTAACCAGTTTGGACCTCTACAGTGTAAAAAACATTTAATTATTTATTTATTTATTTATTTATTTGATAGGGACAATGCACATTAATGAACACATCTTGTATTAGTTCAGTTGTTCATTGCTTTAAGTTCTCTCAAATGCTGGAATTGCCTAGATCTTATTTCATTTGCTCAGAAAACCTTCTTTTTACTGTTTATGGGATCACCTGCTTATCTCAAGCACATGGAAGACCCAGAAAAGTTCCATAGTGCAGCTTTATGATATTTACGTTTATTGTTCAGAACTTTCCTGTCCGTTTAGAGCCGTGCATCTGACAGGCAGATTTCACACTTTATTCTCACAAAGTCTGCAGCCTGTTTAAGCCTGTCAGATGTTGTACTGTCAGGTAAATTACTCGTGGGACTTCCTGTCTACTTAAAGGTCAGTGTCTGTGGGCTAAAAGCGCACTGGAGAGCATCTGTCAGCCGGTGCCAAAGATGCTGTAACATTATTGAGGAGGGCAAGCTCTGGTGCCAGGTAAGCACGGCCCAGGTTTCACTGTGTAAGAACCAACCCAACTGAAAGCATCTTTAACAAACGGCCCATTAGGAGTTTAATGTTCAAGGACAGCAGCAGACGCACTGACGCAGGTTTTACCCAAATCCATAAAAGTCCATTATGAGAAACTTTCAGACGGACACCGCTGCCGTGCTCTCAGCGTAAAGGTTTCTAAAAACAGACAAGATGCAATTTTGAATGCGGACAACAGTATCGATTTGGTCCAAAAGAGCTGCAGTCTATATGTCCAGGCCTGTTCATTCCTTTTTTATTTTCTCACTATTAGCTCTTAGCAAGTGAATTGCTTGATTATTCAGATTATTCTTGCATAACTATTGCATAAAATGTATTATTGTGAGTTCTAAGCCATGTTATAATCTCAAAAACATACCTGACGTGTGAAACAAAACACAACTGCGTATGTTTTTGATGAGAAAAAATATAACAGATCAGAAAATGTTTTAATACAGGCCCTTTAAAGGTGTAACTGTGTAACTTTTCTGTCTGAACTGAGATGTTATTGCTTTGGCTGGTTTCACTAATATAATATGTTCCAATATGTCACCCTAAACTACACTATTTGCATGGAGCTTTTCAAGGTTTTTCTTTAGCACTGAAACAACTGTACTTCAATAAATGCACCATGGATTAAATTCATTCCTGTACTTCAGAACATTATATCACCAGTTCTATGCAATTAGTTGAAATGAGAAATAAAAAAACACTAATAAAACAAGTTTATTTTACAACTATGGTTTAATATTGATTTATGTCATTGTAATTTTGACTTTTTTTGAGCAGCCTTGTCTCTACCTCATAATGATGTGTACAGCAGGTATTTAAATGGTGAGTTATGAGTTCAAACCAGAAGCCATTGACGGCCTGAGTGATTTCATTACATGGACCTGTAACGGTGCACTTGTCTCCAGTCGTACACAGCACTGATGCGATTAGCCGGCCTCATTAACAGACCAAATGAACAAGCACATACACAATCATTTGCGACGGTTAAACAAGCAAATAAGGAAAAGGAGGAAGTGGCGCCAAAAGGATTGATCCAAGTCTCAGGTCAAAGACATTAGCCACAAAATAAACACATAAAGGTAAAAAGTAAATATATTACAATGTGGTCAGGTAAGAATTTCATAACAGAAATGTTTGGAGAGTGTTGTCTTTGTTGTAGATCAATACTGTAAGATACATAAGATACATGTTAAGATACATTTATCCTATGTGGATATAATGGATATAAAATGGTGGATTTCTAAAAGCTAAAGAGATCTGGGCCTGGCTAGAACTGGAATCATGGGAGACGTCCGGGAAAGTCAGGTTCCATAGTGGGGCAGCACTGCCTCTAGTAGTGGATACTGTTGTATGTATGTTGTGTCCTCGGGCAAGGTACTTCACCCACCTTGCCTTGCCTTGTAGAAATGTAGTGTGTGGTTGAAGGGGCCAAGTGTGACCTACAGCACAACTGACCATTGACATGAATATTTGTCTCTCTCTACAACTGCTGCAGTGAGCTTTGTCATTTTGGCCTTAAAATGTTCGTATTAACCCAGCCTACATGATCCTGGTATTTTTATTCTGCTATTTAAAAAAAAATGATATCCCTAATATGGAGGCTGACTCCAAATTGGCCCCTGTAACCGTTAGCGCAGCGAACTTCATTTGTGTGTGAGTGAGACTCGCTTAGTCAACTTCTTTATGATCTATTAGATGACACTACTGTTTATTGTTCAGCATTATTGTGGTGATTGTAATTATTTTGTCTATGTCTATGTCTATTTTTATGATTTTATTGCATGCATGCTTTTATATGATGATACTATCTGCACTGCACTGTCTATAAAGTACTTCTGTGTGGCTACCTTCTATGTTGTGAAAGTGAATTTTACTGTAAGTAAAGTTCTGTGTTATCTTACTCCTGCACTAAAAGCTTAAGTGATTTGGTTAATTATTCAAATTTACCATCTATAAATCCATGTCATCTATATCAACCCTTCAACTAATTGTAAAAAAACATAACAAAAACAAACTTCCTATGTAAATAAGATGACAAATGTGTTTTGATAGGCCTGGATGACGCCTACAGACCTGCAGCATCTGAAGAGAAAAATGACACAATGAACTCAATTGAGCCCCCCAAAAAATTACCTGGGAAGTTTTCTATGAGGCAGGTGAATACAAAGAAATGAAAACTATATGCATGATTTTGAGTGTCGCAATCCTGTAATGATGCAAAATGTGTGAGCAGAGTGAATACAGTGATACAGGGATGAGTAATGCAGACCTGAAGATGTGTGGTATATACTCTGTGAATGACTCAGCCATGCCCACAAGACACACTCCAACTGTTTACATTGATTAAAGCTTCACACAAAAGGTGGCAACAGTTAAAAACTATGTTATTTTTTCTTATGTTGTATCTACATAGAGAAGTGCAGTCACAATACTAACATTTCAAACTCAATATCGATACAAATTACACAAAACAAAATAACATATTATCCTTAAATAAAAACATTTTGTTAATGTATCCATATTTTATGTTTATCAAGTGTAAAACTAGATCTTAATCTTACATGTTGAGATTAGACATGGGGAGCAGCGTGTTATACTGTTTGAACACACAAGAGTAGAGTCCAACAATCACATTACACCACGGTCCTGGTAGCACATGAAAACAGTTCACTTTTAAATCTGAACACCTTTTGGCCGTCCATGGATGTTCAAAGCATTAGTTATTTCTGTTTTGGGTGAAGCTGGTCTCTCCTAACACTAGGTCATTTGTTTACACATTAAATATAATTAAATATAATCTAAAACGGTGATTAGCGGCTGCTGGACTCCCAGTGTGCTCATACAGAAGTATTGCACTCAGTTAGCAGAGCACTCTCTGGCCATGGTGGGCTGTAGTCCATATCATTTGCTTTGAATCAATATTTGACAATATATTTATTTAATATCTAAATTTGGCAACATGACGACACATGACCTTATTTATTTATTTTTTTACAACTGCAATTAATATCTGTTTATGACTGGGTATTGTATAAGAGTTGCTATTGTTATTAGTTTTGCGTTTATCAGTTGTAACGCTCATGAATCAAAGTTTATCTGTAAAGCTGCTCACACTTCACAACAGGTCCTATTTGCACCATCCTGGGTAAGTCCTGGTGTAAACTCGGCTTGGTCCTGCTTAAGTCCTGGTTTAGTCCAGGTCTACTCTGGGTTTAGTCCTGGCCTAATCTGGATTTATTTTCTGTTTAGTCCCAATTTAGATATAGTGTGTGCAAGTGTGAACCATAGATCATAAATGGACATATCTAAGCCACATCTAACCCTAAACCCTGCCACGTCCCAAACAGGAAAAGTTCAAGCGGGAACTTCAGGCTCAATCAGCTGTTTCCAGTTCACTTTATATCGGTAAATAGTCGACACATTCTCTGTAACTGCTGCAGTGAGCCTCATTATTTTGGTCTTAAGTTGATTGTATTAACCCACTCTACATGATCCTGGTGTTTTTATTCAGATATTTTGTACGTAAATAAATTCCTAATCCTAATATGGATCTGGCTCCTAATTCTGCCTGTAACTGCCAGCACCATGAGCTTCATTTGACTGGAACAGCTACAGGTGACGTCACACTCCCTTAGTCCACTTGTTCAAAGAGTTTATAGTGTGAACACAGCTTTAATCTAGTCTTGATCTTAGCACATGCTACCATAAAGTCCACATTAGCTAAAACAAACCAGGCAAACTCCTTCCTATTAAAAACATGAGCTAATCTGACATATTTCAGAGACATTTAGTAAAAGCTATGGCCCCTGTGCTGCTCTGCTGCTGAATCAATACAAATTACAGAGCCAAGTGCAAAGTCAGCATCTCCACACCGACCAAGCCTTTTCCAGCATTACACTTTACACGTTATGTAACCACGGCGAGGGGTCGTCTGAGGTTGCCATAGTAACTGCCTCCCTCTCTACAATAGATTTGAGAAAAACATTGTCGCTACTATTTTGGATCTTGAAATATTATGAAGCCAAATTGATTTACAGATCAGAAACAATGATGCTTTTCAAAGGGACAGGTGTCAGTAGTGGGTGTACAACTCAAATACTTGCAAATTTAAACTAACACACCCACCTCTGTGGGAACAAATGGTGCACAGAAGAATATCTGTGTTGAAATGATCATTGTGGAAGCTCCACTCACACCTGTTCTGCTTTGGTCCTGTTTTGTTTTGATATAAACTTTTTAATGTAAACTTGATTTGGTCCTGTTCTTGTCCAGGTTTAGGTACAGGTTTAGATTCGATTTTTATTTATTTATTTATTTTAAATATAAACAATACAATGTTATTGAGCAAATCACTTGAATGCCACATTATGAAAAGTTCCAGCCAAAGCAGTAACATAAAACATATGGATGGAGTCAAACAGGTGGACCAACCACTGGAAAGGTTACATGGTTCACTTCTAACTATTAAAAGCAGTAGTGAACAACAGGTACTTTTTCAAATGTTAAAGAAAAAGGAGACCAAACCTGGAGGAGGCCTGTTTCTGAACATCTCTCCTCAGCTGGTTTTCTTCTGGTGTGGCCCATGAGACTGTCTGTTTGGAAAAAACAAAAGATTCAAAAAAGGAAGAGAAGAAAAACAGTCATTTATAACAGAGCAGGAGGCTTTCTGGTCTGTTTGCTCTCTAATGAGGAAATGACATTGAGCAGAGTGCAGTGTGTGTCATTGAGGGGCAGTGTCTGGGGAGCAGGGACCCGATCCTCTGTCACTCTCGGCCAATGGGAGAGGCCCGAGGTAATGGAGCGGAGTTTTATCCCTACCAGATTCACAACACAGCACGACCGAGAGCACGGCCAGGCATCACATTTGTGACATAGTGAGTCCATTTTGATGATACCTAAACTTCTGGTAAAGTAATAATGCCGAGTAGACCTGATATAAATGCTAACTTAAATAGAATAAACTTAATGTAACTTTTCCAGGGGGGTGCATCATTATGGAGATGCTTTGCCTGCAGTTTTCCACAGTGTGATATTTAACAAAGAAAAGAGTTAATTATGCACAGTTACACCTTGGCCACATCTGAAAAGTTTCATAGTTCACCCTTATTTCTGGTTTCTGACCTAATTAAAAGACATGATTAAATCCTAGTCCAAACTTAGACTAAACCAGGATGAGAACAGGACCAAACCAAGTTGGGACTTATTCTGCACTATGATAAGATTTGAGCTGAAGGAGAATAAATTCAGCTGTTTATTTATTGCAGTTCAACATATTTAACAATACTATATATTTATGTATTTTTTGGCATTCTGCTTCATGTTTTGGTTTTAGTATCATCACTTACCATGTATAATTACTTCAGCAATACATCACACTTTCAAATGTGTTATCGTGAAAGGCCGACCTCTGCTTTCAGCGAACCCTGGTTTAATTCTGAGCCGTGAGAATGAATAAGATGTGAGATTGTAAAAGAGATCAGGACCCAGACTGGGCCATAGCCTTGTGCGTCTGTGGTGTCTTGGTTTGGGGCGCACACTTGGAATACAAACAGCACGACATCGAGCCTCTGATCAATACTGCGCTCCTCATGTTGACTGTCCCGATCAGCTTTCACCTACAGTCTCCAGTCTGCAGAATCTCACAGGGCTTAGTGCTTACTGTGTACTGTGTCACTTCTCACATATACTTGTTTCCCATATTTATCACTCCTGGAATACCCTTCAGTTCACAGATAAAACAGGATACATTTTACAACAATTTCAGAAATGTCAGAAAGATACACAAGGGAACTTTTCTGATGTAAGGGTTGCCATTTGTTTGCCTCCATGTTCCAGAGTATGACATTAAACTTATAGAGCTCCATGGAGACAAGCAGATGTGCCATCGGCAAAATTACAGATCAGATCTGAGGAGAGGAAACCCCTCTTACAAGAACGCTTGTTTCCCATTGTGTTTAAGCACATATTTATGAGTCTAATGTCTCACTACATAAATAGATACAAAACGAGTTGCCTAATACAAGTAGATAAAGAGGTTTAATTACATATTGGACATGAGTGCAGCTTTAAAGTAACGGGTTATTATTGTGATCACAGTAAGTGGGTTATTACAGAGGACAACCATGATAGTCTATGTCATCTACAACATGAACATACTTTGAGAAGGAAAAGCTTTAGGTTATAAAAGCAACACAAACTAAAAAGGGGGCAGGCTGTGCTCCAAAGCTTTTTAGTTTCAAATAGATATAGTTTGAATGGATAATATTAGCTGTGAAATCATGAGATTTGATGAACATCAGCCCCTTACGTACCTTTGACAGCGCTTTACGCGGAGCTGTGGAGCGGACTCATCCTCCGAGCGTCACCGCGGGACATGAGGTTTGGGTTTAAGGCCACTGAGGTGCGGGCGATGGAGCAGCACAAGCCCCAGAGAGCGGAGTGACTGGAGACAGAGACACCGCGCCGAGGTGAGGTAGCTGCGGCCAGAGGAGAGGAGACAGCCCGGGCACAGAGAGGAGGGGCTCCCGTCCGCCCCTCACCTCCTCCGGTGAACCAGTGCCACCCACCGGGAGATGCTTTAGGGACACTTTATAGACATTAGGGAACACGGTGTGCCCTGACACTTTATTGTGCAAAAAAACAACAATCTCATCAACATTTTGCGACACCTTTTCCTCACTGTGGGTTGTGCGCAATAGCGCCATCTGTTGCCATCGGCTGCTCCAATTAACAAACTAATCAATAAAAGAAAAGAAAAAAATGTGAGGTGAGCTCTTGTGACAATAGGTTCAGTTGATGAATCTGCCCACACTGCTGTGTGCTATAGGCTAGTTTTGTTTTTATTTTGTAAATAATCACAATCCACTTGATGGTAGGAAGCAGCAATCAAAGCAATCAGCCTCACGCAGAGCTGGTGATAATAATGAAAGTCTCAAGGAGGCGCCACTAGAGGAGGAGGAGGAGGAGGAGGAGGGACACAACTTGACCTTCCCACAGAATCACACAGCAGTCACAATACAATTTTTATTATAAATCTTTGGCAATTTATTGGCATCGTGTCAAACATTTACTTTACAAGTTCCAATAGCCTATCACAAACAAATTAACAAAACCACAATTATTAATGTCATTTTTGCAAATATATGTCATTATAGAAGGTTTATTCATTTGCAAAAGAAAAAAGGAGGTAGAAAAGGAAAGATGTCACTCATCAATGACTTGACAATGCAGAGAGTTTGGATTGGTTTATGGTCAGGGCCAGACCATAATTGCTGTGTCTATCCCACACAGTCTGTTCTACCCACATGGAAAAATGGCACAAATATGTGGACACAAATTAATTATTTTTCCCACTGCAGTGTGATAAAGTGTTTGAAGACATGCAATAAAAGTGCTACACTGTAGACAGTTGACAGATAAAACTACAAGATTAAATATGAGTTTCATCAAATAAAATAGTACCTCAGCCTTAAAGGTGCACTACTAACTTTCCTGGTGCGAGGTCCACTAGCTGCAAAAAGATGTTCATGTTCCGTATGGCATTAGTGTTTAATGCCATATTATGGAACATTTCTTGCATTTCACAGGTGTTCTTACAAAACAAACAACTGAACCTGAATGCAGTGTTACTGTTGGGAGGATCGTCTCTATATCTGACTAGGTGGTGTCACCTGCTTGTCTTCATGGAGATGATAAGGAACATTCCAGGCAAAGCAATAGCGTGTCATTGGAGACCAGCAGTGGACCTGTAAAGTCACAGTGCACCCCAAACATTGACCCCTCAACTCCACCTAAAACAATAGAGTCTGAAAGCTGCTTCTAGACCAGTTTCACTTATATAACATAGAAATCACAGTGGCAGCACCACTCAGAAGTGGGCCTCTTTCAGCTCCGCTTTACTGTCCCATGTGACACTGGGTCTGGGTTTGTCACTGAAGCTGTTATCTGTGTGAGGGTCTTCAGGGGGGTGGTCTGGCAGCTGCCATTCAATAAATATCATGTAAATCAGTGAGCCAAGAACTCCTCCGACCAGAGGGGCCACCACGGGCACCCAGAACCAGTAGTTGTAACATCTGTTTGATAAAAGGAAAGTAATTCACATTTTGACACAAAATAGTGACATAACAAATGTGTTTTTATCATATTCTACAACCCAAACATGCTAACTCCAAAAAACACATTTGTTATCTGGTGCTTATGTAATAGAGAGATAAAGAGATAAGAGACTCACGTGAAGACCTCAGTCCCCCATCCCGCTGTCAGGGTGAAGAGACGTGGTCCCAGGTCACGGGCTGGGTTTATAGCTGCTCCACAGTTTGCCGACATTGACATAGAAATACCCAAAACAATGGCAGCCACGATGGGAGGGACGAGCTGCTTGGGAGCAGGAGTGTTCCTCTCCTCTTCCAGACACAGGATACACAGCATCAACATGCCCGTGCCCACAACCTAATCAAATATAATGTTTATACATTCTTTATGATTCAGTTTGGATACATATATCAAAGTGCAGACCTGGTCGAGAAAGCTTCCGCTCAGAGAGAGGTACGGTGTGGGATAAGTGGCAAATATAGAGGCCGTCTCATTTGCCCCATAAACTGTGAGCTCTCCTCCACTGAAATCCATGATCGCATCTAAAAACAGAAAAATATATTATTTATACAAAGAGTTTAACAGTTTAGTTTAGTCATTAACTTAAAATGTAAAATGGATAAGATTTATGTAATAAATGTGACAGCATCATGAGTTATAGATGTTTTGTTCAGGACCACAGACCATAGTACATGAAGTAGACCAGAGCCGAGGCCGTGTAGGCCCCCAGGATCTGGACCAGACTGTAGGGCAACAGGCGATTCCAGGGCACCCGTCTCAAAACACACAAGCTCAGGGAAACAGCGGGATTCAGATGGGCTCCTGTGGGAACAATAATGATAAAAGTTTACATTACAAAGATTCTAAATAGTTTCCACTTGTGAAACTCACCTGAGATGCCTTTGGTGAGGTACATGGCTGACATGACGCCCACAGCGAAGGACATGTTTACAGAGAGAAACTGTCCTTTTGTCTCTCCACTGGTCTTTACCTGTGCCCCGGCTGCACAGCCGAAGACCTGAGCACACACCACAGGAGGACATGAGCTTTATATAAAACCTTATTAATGACTTTCCTTGTTTACTTTTCATTAATATAATCAGCAATAAATAATAGCAATTATTTACTTGGGCTGACTGATACATACTATGTTTAAAGGAAGGACCTGAGAATCAATGGCATGTGCATTTCATAAATCTATAAAAAGTACATTTTAATAATCAAAAAGAAGATCTCCAATTAAGGTCTTACCAGTAAGACAAAGGTCCCCAGGAACTCAGCCATGCATTCCCTGATCAGACCAGACCGGACCCTCAAGAAGCTCGTCTGAACCATGGTGCTGCTCTGAGCCGATGTCATTTCCTAAAGCAGTTTCATTATGTTTTCTCTGTTTACTGTCGCCTGTAGAGGGATTGGCAGATTGAGTGCACTCTGCGGCTTGGACAATGGACATTGGAGGCGTTCTATCAGAGCCATAAGACCATAAAGATTATCAGAGATTGTGCTTATGTTTGAAAAGAGCATTGGATTACATCACTATAACAGACATAAACTAAACATATAGTAAAACATATATGATGCAATAATATACAAGCTTTAATTAATAATGTGCAATGTAAATATGTGCTACAGAACAACCTTCATTGGTTGTTCCAGTACATTCAATTAGTTTAATGTCAGTAACTAACAAATTAATGACTGAGTAATTTGTATCAGTGCTGATAAATGTCACTGTAGCTTCAGCAAGAAGTAAAAACTGAATGACTGATTATCATTATTAGATTATTGGATCACGGAACAAATAATGAGATGAAGTATATTTAAAGGGAGGCCTCATTTCAGTTCAATGTTTAACTTCTGGAAACTAGGGATGTCAAAAAAATAACACATTGGGACAAAGTTGGTTATAGTTTTAGAACAGCTTTAGTTAATTACTGCGTTTCAGATGACATAACCTTCTATAGCCCAATAATGTTTAATACAGACAGGGACAAGGGAAATTAATAGTATTAAAATGTAGATTTTTGTTGCAATACAATAAGTTAATGAGTCTAGTCACTTATACAAGTACCGATATACATCTGGGACTGACATAATATGACATAATCTGATCCTAATCTGAAAACCACCAATATAACAAGTATGATAAAACTTTGTGATAATATCTATGAAACTCCAACTATTTTGAGCTGAAAATTGAGTTTGACATTTTAGTATCTTAACACTACTGAAATAATAATAAAAAATAAAAAAAAATCACTCTGGTGCCATCTTGTGGAACAAAATCTTATTTAGTATTTTAATACAAATCAATAAGTGCTCTGCAATTTACACATATGTACAACATCAGTAATAGCTTTGTTCACATACAAACGTCACATTATTGGTAAGTGGTAAGAGGCTGGCCGAGATCTTAATACAGATTTTACAATTACAATTACGAGAGCTTCATCAGTGCATTCTTCTTTGTGTGGATGAGTAACATTGAGGTAGATTTTGGCATCATTTTGTTTATTTTTGGCATTAAAAGTGCTTTAGAAAGAAAATTGACCTAAGAATATTTGCCTTTAATAGTTTAGATTGTTTAGTTTTGGAGTTGTTTCAAGGTATTATCTGATATTTGTCCATTTAGTAAGATTTTTTTTATCACTTTATAATTGAACAAGTCGTTTAGTAAGTTTAGTAATTTAATCAAGAGGTGTAAGATATTAATTAAGTAGGTACTAAGCTTGAATCATTCTTAATGGACGAGCTATGCATTGTAAATGAAGTGCTGCCCATTTTTGTTGACCCATTAAGTACAATTTTCTTACCAAATGTTAAAATAATAATGTGCAATACCTTCATACAAGTCCAAAGACACATTTTAACACGTATCTCCACAGTGTAAACAGTCAGATATGATACGATTACATGCATTTGTTCAATTATTAACATTCTTTTATGTGTAAACTAAAGCACCTCTATGTGTTTTGAGGTGGCCGCCGCAGCACCACGCTCACAGGTCCAAGGGGCAGTTTTCGGATCAGAGTCCAGGCCTCCAAACGCCTCATCCCCACCACACTCACTCCATTCACCTCCAGAACTTCATCGCCCGGGAAAACCTTCTCCAGTGGACCACCTGCAGAAATGTAGTCAAATGTGAAGCGTCAGTATTGTAAATATGTTCTGGTGGCTCCTTGCATAATGTTTGCCGTTTATTTAAAATTAACCAAACATGAACGAGCAATGAAGCACAATTTTCTCTTTTAAAATATTAGAGATATTGAGAGATAACTAGAGATAACCTACTTAAAAAAAAAAAAAAAACCTCAAAAATGGGGGTTGTGCCAGTGTCTAAAGTGGAGGAAGGAAAAAAAATAGACGCAATAGAAGTCCAAATTTAAATCAGGTCTTCTTTAAAGCGAACAATCGGAAGTTTATTTTATTTAATCTCATGAGTGGATGACAGATGTGAAACCTGTTCCTCCTCTATTGGCCTTTGTTCAGGCTCCGATCTCTGGCTCTTCCGTCAGCTGGTAAATTATCAGGCCACACACTGTAATGTAGATAGCATCTAATAATCTAATCCAATCTAATTACAAATGGCAGGTCAAAGGGAAGTGAATGGAAATTTGAACAAAAGTCAACACAAGCATCACAAGGTTATACAAGGCGAACCTTTGCACTCTGCACAACCCACTGGCACATATTAGAACAGAGTTGTGTGGAGCAGCTCAAAAGATTAGCTAAAGTAGTTGCATTGTGTTTATGTCACTTTATTGTATGTGATTTGGTTATAAAACACACGTAGCTGTAATGTAAATCTGTTCATTTGTTAAAGCATTTTCGAGCTACTGTGTTATAAGTCTGTGTCCTTCTGCACGCTGCACTTTTATCTCACCTTGGAAGATCTTCTGAACAGTGAGCGGTTTGTTGCCGAGACTGGAGCCGACGCCTCCCTCCAGGCTGAAGCCCAGGTTTCTGTCAGTCTTTTCCAAACTCACAGTGATGTACTGACCTGAGATCAGACAAAACATATGAGCAGGATTCAGACTCTCAGGCAGGCGTCTTAAACTATGTTCACACACAGGCTGGAAAATGTTATTTATTACATTCGGTCAAAGGAAAGTTGCCAATCTATGATGACAACAGTTTGCAGCAGTGCACTTATTTGATTGTTTCATATTTGTTTTAAAAATGTATTTCAGAAATGTGTCCTATATGACAAACTGTTACTTGAACCTTTCTGCGATGATATGACAGCACTAGATACAGAGTGGATTATGAACACTGTAAAATTCACCTGATTCACTTGCCTGAAACTTTTTTGAGGATTTTTCCCATTCAAAACATATATTTAGTTGTTAATTATTAATCAGTGGCTTTGTTCTCATGCATACCAAAATCTGATTATTATCTGATTTCTAGACCTCTAAAATTACATAAAGAATTTGCAATTTGCACAATTTGATGTGAGTAATCAGAGGGACCATGTTCAGAAATTACATGATTAGATGAACTAATTTTAATTAAATGTATTAAATAACACTATAACCTAATTACATTTAATCAATTTCCTGCTGTATTGAGTGCAGCATTTAATATATGAATATAATTCATTTAAATATCAGGCTACAGTATTATAAAATTGCAGGTCTGAATACTTGATTTCTCTGTTTCAGTTTCATTGTTCTGTTACACACCGGTTTCATTGACTTGAGTTGGGGTCGGGTCTTGGGTCACCGCCGACGCTCTCCCATTGGCCAATGCTCTCATGTCAGGCTTCTTCAGAACCACCACCCCCATCTCACGGCACTTTGCGCGCCTCAGGACTCTTAGCGCCTCCCAGTGGGCACAGCTGCTCAGTGCAGAGCCGTTTATGGACAAGACCTGGTCCCCCTCTTTTATGGAGCCTTCCTGTGCTGCCACACCAGAGTGAAAAACTTTGTGAACCTGAGGATAAAATATAAAAGATAAATATAAAAAATAAATAAAATATAGAAACACTAAGACTTTAATATTTTTTTTATTATTTTAATAGAACTATATGCTTACAGTAACTGGTTTATTTTGATCCACCCCTCCAGCCAAACTGAAGCCCAGTCCCACTCCCATTTCCTTATGTAAAACCACCACATGCACGTCCTCATAGTCCTGCAAGAATATAAGAATATAGATTTAAGCATAAAAAATGACTAAATATCTAACATTTTTAACAACAAGAATCATACACATATAGTACAAGGCAAGTTAATTGGTAAATATGAAGTGTTATTCATTTTGTTAATTTAAATGTGTATTTAATCTGTTCTCTCTACTTCATAGTAATTCTTATGATGTATAATTTATAAAGGCCATAACCATAGTGAAAAATCATTATTTAAAAAAAAAAAGATAACAGTCCCACACAGTTAACCCCCAGTCTGACTTGTGTCTCTTGACTGTATAAATATTACAGTAATGTCCATGGGCAATGCTGCTTATGAAATATGAAAATTAGTCTTGTTAATCTCTAGCTATTAACCATTACACAACAGGTTGTTTTCAAGTGTCATTACACCAAAAATGCCAATAGCCAAACATGAGAACAGGTCAGAATTCTGTGGTAGAATCTTCTGTTTATTTGACACAAAGCAAACTTATTTTGCATTGGTACCTCCAGGTTGTTGTCTCCAATATTCTTGACGTCTTCTATTAGTTTGTCCAGCTCCTCCGTGGGCAGCACAGACACATAAGAAAACCCAGACATGTCCGAGCTCAAAGAGGCAGAGCGCCGCCCTGCTGACTGCCACTCGTCACTGTCATTCTCTGAGTCATACTCCACCCCAGCAAAGTTACACAGATCTGCAAGACTGTGGAAAAACTCACTGTTACAACTCATCTAAAAATGCTCAGATGCATAGAAATAAATACAAGAACTAATAAAAAGTTTAGCCTATCTTCCCACAATGCCCAGATTTTTTATTAAATTAAATACATATATTTTTGAATCATTTTGCTGTTAATCTAAATACTATAACTATATCATCAGCCTGCCCAGAGACTACAGATACAATGCAATACAATATCTTTTGTTAAGGTTAATCTATGGTTCAATGACATGATGTCCGTCCAATTGTAATTTCTTTTTTTTTCAGTTAAAATGGTTCAAATTTCATAATAATTCCCCACATACCTCTGACCTCCATGGAACCAAATAATTTTTCACAAATCATTAGTTATTATGCATGTTTTTTGTACTTAAAAAGTGTTAAAAAGTCATGTGGTGTAACTGTCTGTCCTTAACTACTGATTTTTAAACTATCCAAATCTAATCAAATTTATTTTCCTTCTTTTTTTGGCATATTTTCTCAAGAGGGTTGTAATTCCACATGAAATTTCATCTTTCTTGAATAGATATTTCCCGCATAATATTCAAACAAAATATTGTCCAAGCGTGTTCACTTTTTCAAATATCACGTTTTCATCTTTTCAAATATCCATATCATGTTCATATGACTCAGAACTTGATTAATATCCGAATGTTTTAGAAAATAAAACGATTTAAGGTTATTCTCGGTCGCACCACATGACATTTTTAAGGTTGTAGCCAATTCTTGTACATAAAAAACACACAAAAAAATGCTTAATATAAATGTCAAACATAAATTTATGCACCTGACATTGAAAATATTTGAAAAAGTTCAACAGAAACAAAATTTTAAGATTTGCCAGTTGAAAATCCTCATACGTCATTGACTCTCCCTTTCCCTTCCCTTTGTCCCTGCCCCATTCAATTAATAAAACAGAAAAAATAATCAGTGATTGACGATACGATTGATGTCTGTAATTGTTAACAGTTTATTAGCAACTGCTACTACACCGTTTTGACTACTCCCATGTGTAATTACAACTATAATTACATTACATTACTCACCTGACCGAGAAGCTCTTGTTGCTAATTGCACTGGTGACTGTGACCGAGGACTCGCCCGAATCTGAATCGTAGTTTGAATCTTCATCTTTTTCCGTGCTGTCGTCATCCTCTTCTTTATTATCGTCCCAGACTTTTAATTGTGGATTCAAACCGTCCAGCCACGCATTTAGGTCCAGAATTTGCTTTTTCCCATTCAAAGTCTCCTTGGACACTGCATCAGGTCGGTTGCCTTTAAGAGGAGCAGAAATATCCGGGGAGTTGTTGTTTAACGGTGAGTGGGGCGTTTTTTGAGGAGGTGTGGTGGGGGACAGGAGGGGCGAGGTACCGGGGGTGTTTGTGGGAGTTTTGTCATCGTCGCTACTTGTCGGTGTAGAAATATCAGAACCACCGCTCGCACTGAGGCCTCTTAACCTCACTGGACTTAGAATTTTAGAGAAATCAGTCTCATCGATATTAATATTAGTATTTGGAGAGGGGTCTTTAGTAATGGGAAGGTCCAGAGCCGTCTTGGAATAATCATAAAATCCCTTAAAGTCTTTGGTGTTTCTGAAATCTGTAACTGTAACTTTCTTAAATTTAAAATCTATATCAGTCTCTTTCTTCACTGTTTTTTCCTGGTCTGGTTCTTTCTGTTCTG
Source organism: Scartelaos histophorus (assembly GCA_000787155.1). NCBI lineage: Eukaryota > Metazoa > Chordata > Actinopteri > Gobiiformes > Gobiidae > Scartelaos > Scartelaos histophorus. The sequence continues at coordinate 34,611 of JACN01051648.1, forward strand.
AGAGAAACGTTTTCATATTTGCTTGATCCTCTCTCAGCTCTCCCCACTTCAGTGAACTTATAGCTTTTGCAGAACTGCTCCTCTGCACCCCGTTAGAGCTTTTACTGAGGTGTTCTGGCACCGAAAACGCCCTCCTTGGAGAACTGGTCTGAGCTCGCTGTGTCAGAGCTTCAAATTGGTTGATTTTATTCCTGACACTTGCAGCTGACCTGGCAACCGGCTTGTCATTATTATTTTTAATGGACGTGATCTTGGATTTTTGGGAATCGAACACATCGTCGCATGAACGTTGTGTTCTCAACCACATCTGTCCTCGAGTCGTTCTGTCTTCTAATTGGATTTCCTCAGGATTTCTTTCTTTTAGCGTCATCCTGCTCCAGTTTTTCCGGTCCATATTTTCCGTCTCCTCTTTGTCTGGCGTTGCACTCACTTCACTTATACCTTTAAGAAAAGTGTTGCACTGTTGTGGTTTGTCCATTTCTTCTGCAGCTCGGGCGGCTCTGATTTTCGCCGCTAACGTTGATCTGCTCCTCGTCCGGTCCAATGATCTTGTACCTACATCTGTAAACCCTCTGCTTTGAAAAGTACCTCCTCCTGCATAACTGGAGGTATTGTCTTGGTTCTGCCACCACCCTGATGTTGTGCTCCTGCCTAGTCCTGGAAAAGTTGTCACAGAAGTATCTTTAGAAGTCGTCCACAGGTGAGCATTCCCGTTTTGCCCTGCACTCCTTCTCTGTTCACCTGATGAGAAGTGTCTAGGAAAGGTTCCGCTAAACGAGTCCTTATAATGCGTCACTGACTCTGGGGTTTTGTAATCCTCCGTGTTGCCAAACTCCACAGATCCATAAAGTTTCTCAATCCTCTCCAAAATACTCTGACCTCCTTTTGGCCCAAGGGAGACAGACGCGTATCTAGACGGCAAAGATTGTCCTCGGGCTTTGCTTTGAGAAGTGTCCAGGTCATTGGGTTTGTGTACGGTGTTATATGCGTTCACTGTGGACATTACTCTACTCCCATCTGCCCCTCTGTCCCCTGTCCCACTATAAATGTCCCCTCTAGAGCTCCATGATCGCTCTGGACTTCTGGCTCCACTTCTCCAATCCAAACTTTTACTCCGGTTCGACAAGTTGCTCCTCCGCCACTCCGTTCTACCTCGTCTCTCTGAGTTGCCAATTTGTTCGTACTTAGAGCCATTATCTTGGAAGCCATTTTGTTTTATGAGCAATTTGTCTCTTTCCGAATTTTGATCTGTGACTCCACTGCAGAGTCTCGGCTGATAATGAAGTCTTGATTCAGTCCACGTGCCGGATCTGTTCCTGCTCTCCTCCTCTTCCCGTTGGTTCCTGGCCGTTCTCAGAGGCCTCCGAGTTTCGTTGTAAGACGGAGAGTTCGCCGATCGGATGGTGAAATGCGCCCCTGTCCGTGTGGTGTACTCGCTCCCTGAAGTTGAAACAAAATCCATGGTCCACAAGTGTTGGTGATGTCCTCAAAAAACAGCCATCGTGATCTGCTGGACCAAAAATGACACAATTATTCACAAAACCAAAAATAGGAAAACAAAAATTAGGCACAACACTGAGGAAATTACAGTTAAATGGGATATTATGCAAAATCAATCAAAGACATGCCTGGAGAGGTTTTATATGCCATTCATGCTAATCTCTCTCCTGGGCCCCATTTCAATTTATCAATACTAGAGACAGACAGGCGACGTCACCAGGCAAAGTTCCAGACCAGGGTGACCCCGCTCGCAGTAAGAACTCATTTTTTTCATACCAGAAAAGTTAGAGCGTTTAAAGCAGAAGGTACATGTACCATTTGTGATAACTGGGTTCCACTGCATTTGTTTTTGCAATTTTATTCACATTTCATCCTCCTTTGAGTTAGTGTTTGGTTAGAACGACTGTTTAGTTTTTATGAGGCACTTGGTCAAACATATAAAGAGCTTTAAGTGAGCTTTTTGTGAGCTTTAAGTCATGTTAGAATGTTGTTACCTCATCAAAAACATACCCAGAGTTTTGTTTCATTTATACATGTTTTACTAGCCTATCTACATCTCAAAAGCTCAGTAGTTTTGTTCAATGAAGATTGGAAATGCCTGGGCTTATCCAAATTATTCTAGTGAAACTATCTACATATCAAAAGCTCAGTAGTTTTTACCTTTTGTTCAATAGAAATTGGAAATACCTGGGCTTATCCAAATTATTCTAGTGAAGCTGTTTAAAACACAACAGAGCACTTCCTGTATCCACATGACATCACAAGGTGAAACAGAGTGTTTTCTGTTTGAGAGAAAAAGCCTGACTATGCAGGGTTTGTGTGTGGAAAGAAATAAAACACACTGCAAAAAAGCTTGGAAAATTTTAAGATATAAACACTTAAATCTATCAGAAAAGTACTTAAAAGTAGTGAAATTATCAGCAAGATAATTTCACTTGATAAGTTATCTTAAAATAAACTATCTCTAGACTAGAATTAAGCAGATGATGAAGCAGATGATATCAATTTTAAGTTCTTAGTCAGATCAAGGAAATTTGCAGTGCACAAGGTTTGTTTTAATGAGAAAACAACATTATAAGAAAGAAAATAATGTAATATAAGAAGCAGAGCCTTAAAGACATAAATATACATGCAGGAGACCATAAGCCTATCATTTGTGTCACGTCTTCTATACGTTGCTCATACATTCTGCACATTTCCACCCAGTGAGTCAATTCACACAACAGGTTTACTAACAATCTGCCCTGTCAAGCCTTCGTATCATGACTGCTGTTTACATAAGTGACATACTCTCCAATACTAGTCAGCAAAACAGGAGCAAAAACTGGAAAAACTCCCCTAACTACAATCCACTCAGCATAAACACTGCATAAAACCCAGTACATGAATTATTTTATATACATGTGATATCAGATAAAACGACACAACTGTGGAGATATGAAAACGCTACAGAGATTAAACCAACAAGATACTGACTTGAGTGTGAAACAAAATGCAATCTCAAGCATTTTTTGATAACTCTATGTACGTGATTGAACGTTTAGACAATCGATATCATCAGTCTAGTCTAGATATCTTCGACTTTTTAAACTTTGGTGTCCATTTCCACGTACACCTGTTGTACCGTCTGCATAATCTGGGCAGGTTAACTCCCCTCTCTCCAGGAACCGATCGTCCGACCACAAACGGGACAAAGACACGCACAGCAATAATGTCAGATATATAAGATAATCTGATTTGATCTTACCTTTGTAAAACTCATCACGCATTAAACTCCATTTTGTGGTTTTAAGTCAACGTCCTGGAATTAAATCCGCTGCTCTCTCTCGTACAAATCTTCTTCCCTCTCTCTCCATCTACTTTACATGATGCAGTGTATACAATGTCTGCAACTTGCCCCACTGGTTTTACCTCCTGTAGTTTAGTCTGTGTCTATCTCCTCCCCTTTCCATTGTTGTTCTCTCCCTATTTAATGCCACATATGACTTTAACTCCCAACTAACTCCTCCTTTAACTATCCAGCGCTAAATGTTTTCACTAAAGCCTGAAAAGACAATTCAACTATGGACAATGTTTCTTTGTTGGCTCTGAGCATTTCGTAGCTAGAGGCAGCAGAGAATGTACAATAATAGTTTGGAATGTAAGCGGAATGACATTTCCCAACGCCGGCTTATAGTGTCACCACACCTAAGGCAACCTAATAGTCTGGGCCGTGCAGGTATCAAAATACATAATAACAGCGTCTTTAATTGGGACCAGAGACAACATAAGGATCATGTAAGAACAGGAAATACCAACGCGGATAAATATTGTTAAAACACAGATCTTCTTGTATTTCCCATCAATGGAGGAGAGAAGGATGACCCCCCCCCCAAAGTCTAATTTTCCTCCCTCATAATGTAAAAACACGAGCGATAATACATAGGCAGATAAATATTATGTTAAGGTCATGGTCGAGGTTCAAGTCCTGCTCAAAAGTGACAATGGATTGTAAAATGTGTTTGGTTTTCATTTTGAATCATCTATTTTGGCAAGTATTACTATAAACAACATACATGATATTATAATTTTGCATTTATCCAAAAGAAACAATTACAATATTATCAATTTCAACATCCACCCTCCACCTCTAGTCTCAATAGAAAACAATGGGGAACACTGGGACACTTTAAATATTATCTTAACAAACTTTTAACTAATAAAAATCAAATAATAATCATATTTAGAGTGTGAATGTAACCGCAGCTAATGATGATATACTCAATACAACACGGCAATAAAAACATGACTGGGGGATTGTTATATCTGCCACAAACAGCCACTGTGTCTTTTTATAAGGGACTTTTATAAGCTCAACACCCATTAAACTGTCACTATGCAGAGCAGATTGAGAAAAAATGAATTCATTCTTGCAAATATAATTTTGCTTCCACAGGTAATACAAATAAATAAAACAATTTTGATGCCATGGTGATTACAAATATCACTCAAAAGATTGTGATTTTCAACATTAAATTAAAGTACTTTCTTATACATTACCACGTGGTCTTATATCTGCATAATCAGTAGCTGCTTAAATGAGTTTGTAGCTTTGATGGTAGTTTTAGTATCAATTCATGTCTTATTTTCAATACTTTTGAAATCAAATCGTGTGAAAGGTAAACCTGAGCTGGATTAAACTCAGACTAAAGCAGATACAAAGATCAAATCGTGTGAAAGGTAAACCTGAGCCAAAATGAGGAAACGAAATGTAATTCTAGACGAGTTAAAATAAAAAAATAGACAACGCCGAGCACCTTCAACTATTTCTCTTATTAGTTTGAGGATACACATAAATTGATAGGGTACTGGGCAATCTGTACAAACAAATGTACAAAAATAAATAAATAAATGGGAAAAAGTAAGGATATAAAACGACTTACAGTTAGAGATGGTGGATCTTTCACAACTTTCTTAGACCTGCTGCTTTAGTTGGGTCAAAGGAAGTTGTGGTTTTCACATGAGCGAGATCACCGACTGTCTGGTGTTGTGAAGTCTGAAATGCACAGAGACAGAAAACATGAGGGACATTTATCCAAATGCATCAAACATTCAGTCACATGCAAAGACCCACAGACACATGTGCAAATGGCGAGCAGAGATAAGTGTTATAGTGGGCTAAACTGCTCCGGCGCCCACAGTGGGCCTGATAAACACTAAAGGACTCATTGTTTCTACAGGACAAATGCAAATGGAGGTGGGCTAATTCCCTCTGATACAAGTTTCTTCTTTGTTTTGCTGCAGATGCTCTGGATCTGCGCGGGAGGAAATGAACCACAGAAAACCGTCAAACCGTTTAAACTGTTTTTCATTTTGAGCGACACATTTGAATAAAGCGATAAGCACCTGTCCACAGTGCAGGTGGTGGCAGGTGCAGGTGCCCCTGACAGCAGAGGGCAGAACACACCACGAGCACGTCTCTCTACGTCACGCGTACGCTCTGAAGTCACGTGACTAAGGCGGAAGTCAACAAACGGCGCTGCCCTGCAGCGAAATGCAACAACTGCAGGCGCTGCCCTTTCGCTATTTTTCTACCTTTTTACCCAAAGTTTTTCAGCTAGATGCTAAAAATCAAGACACATGTCTCTAACAAATAAACTTTTGGAAGTAATATGAATTGTTACTTTGTTCACAGCAGGAGTAAAGAGTCGTACTTTGTGAAAGTTGCAGCTCAGCGATGGCGAGTGAAGGTTCTCTGTCCAGTGTGAACGTGGTTCTGGTCATGGCTTATGGGAGTTTGGTGAGTCTTTCTGTCACAGTGTGACATGTTTATGTTCAATGTTGGCTTGTTAATGCTAAAGTCGTAGTAACCTAGAAATCTTCTTTATTGTAGGTGTTTGTGTTGTTGTTCATCTTCATGAAAAGACAAATAATGAGGTTTGCCATGAAGTCCAGAAGAGGACCTCACGCTCCTATTGGACACAACGCCCCCAGGGTGACACCAGAGAGTTTATGATCAAAGCTTTTGTTAAAACGGGATTAAGTTTATGTGTAGGCGACTTAAGTAAAGCAGAGCACACAGTGACTGTTTATGGTGCTCTAAAATAAAACAACATATATAATATAATATATATAGAGGCTTGAGCATATGGTCCAGTTTAATGTTTGTAGTTCTCTGCTCATGATTCTTCTATTATGTAGGAGCTGAGACAGCTGATAGAAGCTAAACTGCAGCAGGTCCAAAGGATTCAGTTTGAGCCCCGTCTGCTCTCCCCAGATGACGACAGGCTCACTTTGGGTAAGGAAAGCACTTTACTGCCTTTGTTGTTTTGATGAGATTATATTTTACAGATGCATGTGTTCTGTGTGCACTCGACAGCTTCCTGTGACTACAAGTACAGAATGAGAGCACTAGATGCCATCAGAGATACAGGTAGGCACTGCTCACTCAAAAATGGGTTAAGTCTTCTCATGCAGATGGTCGTGGTAGTTTGACACTTGTTGTTGTGTTAGACTTCCCTTTTCGTGAGCTGGGTGGCGCTTCGACAGCTGTAACAGGAAAGCGGTTTCGAACATGGCTTCTTCAGCTCCGAACTTCACACTGTTTATTTCAGAACAGCCAAAGCTCTCTCATTGACACAGTATTGGAGGGTTATAATAAAGCTCGCCACGGCTCAGAGGTCACTGTTACTTTTATATTATATTTAATACAAATAGTAATTCATTATTACAGGATTTTCTTATGTTTTTTAGGCTTTTGGGGAAGCTGAATTTGTAAAATACCAAGAAGCTTTGAATGAATTGGCGTCTCTGTAAGTTAATTTTAGTTAATACCTGTATGGAATGTGGAATGCGGAGGAAAACAATGTGTTTTCTGTTTCAGTGTGAAGTCCCACAGCAGCAGCAGCGCCTCTGTGGCTCAGCATCAGAGTGCAGCCAAAGATCTGACCAGCAGCACAGAGCCCACCTCACTCACCTCTCCTACCCAAAGCACTTCCCTCATGGCCCAGCGCAAGAGGCCCAGGAACCTTCTGGAGCTTAAGAACTTCAAAGACAACTATAACACTCTGGACAGTACACTTTAAGTAACTATAACAGAATATCTTCGTAGTGCCTACAGATGTCACTGCACTGCCTTCGTACTAGGGATGTAACAATAACCGAAATATTGTGATATAGTATCGTAGAAAGTCTTACAATAATATCACGAGCTCTCTTATTATATCCAATCACTAAGCTGCTTTGCTTAAATGCTTTGTTTTGATGTAGCAGCTAAAAAAAATAGGAAACTACATAGACCATGATCCTTTGCTCTTTTTCAGTGCAGACAGCATAAAGAAATAATGGTTATTTCTTTGGATTATGATTTGCTTCTCGTCTTTTGAAGACATTTTAAAAGAAAAAAGTCGACTTTCAGAAATGCTTTTCTGAAAGTCGACATCTCCAATAGTTCCAATAGATATCGTACCATGAGATTTGGATATCATTACATCCCTACTTCGTACCTGCACAGTAAGCCTGGTTTACAGCCTACCTAATACATATCAGAGCTCTCACACAATACTTAATATATTTACTTTTACCGTTACTGCACGGCGGGGTCCTCAAAAAAAGCCATTGCACTTAAGAGTTGTTTGACCAAAATGTATTTAGCATCAGACAATCAGTATTTATTGCACAGTATGAAGCTATGCAGCGTTGTTACACTAACTTCAGCACGTTCGCATTTGTGCCATGACCTTTAACAGTAAAAGGTAATGGGCTTCACTGACTACAACGCCAACATTATGTCTAGTGTCTTGTCTCTTTATGTTTACACACTGTGCCTGTATTTGTTTGGCCTTAATCTTTGTTTTATAAAAGCCATACTTGAAAAGACAAAACTATACTGATTTACTCACTCCTGTATTGTAATGTTACTGCCAATAGAACAATATAATGTACTTTATTAAGGAAGAATAGAGCCAACATGTTTATGCCTTACAATTTGCTGCTTCAGTAAAAAAAACAAAAAAACCCACATTTGTTGGTTGCATTTGTTATAATTTCCAGCAGATGGCGCCCTTGTACTTAAGTTTTGTGACAGAATATAAAACATTGCAATAGGGTTGTTAAAAGTAATAAAACTCATTCGTATCACTACTATAGAAACTAGATACTAATCTGAAGTATTCATACTAAAAAAATCACATTCACAGGACAAAAAATGAACATTAGAATGATCTTGAAAATGATCATTATGTTGAAAAAGGTATTTCATTTTCTAAAGAAAGTGCTTTAACATTTTCATTGTGTTATCCAAATTAGAACTGAGTATTGAGTCTATTAGCAGCATTATCTTAGCATTGAAATTGAGTTTGAAATTTTAATATTGTGACAACATCACACAGCAAAACAATAGTTTTAAAACTTTTATTAGAAGCGTCAAACAAAACCAATTTGAATATACTTCATATAAAATCTCACATCAAACAGTCTGACAAGAGTTTAAAGTTAATAAATAAGTACAAAGAAACAGAGAAGATATTACAGTTACAACTCTCAACAAAGAATAATATTTACACACTTAGTAGTTACTTATGGAGAAATAAAGAACAGAAATGTTTTACAAGAAGGAAAAAGCTACTCACATTAACATTTATCAATGTTAGAAAATGCCATAATGCCATTGAGATTCAAAACTATTGAAACATTAAAACTCCACTTGTTAGAAACATCCCTATATATTCTACACTGATACCGTGTACATTACAAAGTGTATTCACCTCAAAAGGGAACAGTCATGGGTTAGTTCACTGACTCCATCTGATACCATCAACATAGCTTTTATGTGGTGTGACTTTATGTGCCATATATGAGCTTCTGCTTAGCTAAACGTCTGTGATTTTGCACTTTGCACGTCAACTCAGACACAACAGTGACAGTCGTAGGTTAAAGGTCGTCACACATGGCAAGATAAAATGTATAACGAAGAGCTTTGATTGCACACAAGCTGAATCACTACATCTATCTATGTCAAAGTTTAAGATTAACTCAAAGGTGGTTGCGTTCACGACATACATAGAAGTTAAAGTCATATTTTCGAATGGAGGGCAGGGGCTTCTTCTGCAATGGATGAAAGCATATCCCAAAGTCATTCTTGTTAGTTTTGCTTTTTGTTTTATCAGGATTGGGTCCATAAGCTCACCATTTTCAGTCAACGGAAATCATTTGAAAATAATGCCACATTTTTACTGAAAGAAAAGACTTGAATTTTGATTTATCAGTTTTTGTTTCATGTGGATAGTTCCAGTAATTACAGAAGTATTGATGATGAACCTGGCAATGATTTGTAATTTGGTTAATGGCAAATTCATCAAGTGTTTTTACCTGCCCTCCACCCCAATGGACAGTGTACAATATTGTGATGCTGTATGTGGTGTGGAGGGAGTTGAGCTGCAGACAAATCTCCACAAGCTCCAATTCAAAATATTCACAGACTGAGGATAAAGAAAAGTGTAGTTTATGATCGGTTTCTGACTTCATAGTTCACTTCATGACTTGATTTCGATGACTTTGATGAACGGGAGCGGTTTGTTGGATAAGGTTGTTGGCTTAATTGGTTTGCTGTAAAGAAGAGAAAAATCGAAGTTAGTTGAGGCGATAAAATACAAAAATTTAAATTCTGTTCTGGGTGTCACTTTGAATCTGCAGCGTTTTTATGACCAAAATAACAAATCAATACAAATAAATTATATCTATGAATGCAGTTATCATTTCCTCTTAAGATAAACGTGCAATTGTTTGATTGTTTTCCTTGATTAATCAATTAGCCACGTTTACAGCACAGTTAAACCATTATGTTTTATGGCGGTCTGTTTCCCTTTTGTGAAATCGGTGTGCTAATATTTACCTGTAGACAATCTGTGGATTACGCTCTGCAGACAGGTAGGAGTTCGACCTTTGACCTCCCAGAAAATAGTCCATCTGATCGTGCATCTCTCGGTTCTGCACAAAAACAAGGCGAGAGTCAGATCACATGTGCAAAGTGAGTGATGGGCAAAGTATTGAGATGATCCCATGAATAACAGAGGAATTTCAGGGTGTTTTAAAATTAACATTAATATTAATATAGATTGTCCCTATTAAGATGCTTTTTCTTACCCTGAAATGTTCTACACGAGGGCATTAAACATATCGAGCCTCATGGAGATACAGTAGATTTAATAGGTTTAATTCCCCAGCTCAAGTTACAAGCCATATTTTTAGCAATAAAAATACCAGCTTGTGAATAATATATGTTAAGTTTAATGCCCTAATGTGGAACGCAGTAACATTTTCAAAGAGATAAGCAGCGTAATGCACTAAAACCCATGATCTCAGTACTGGATATCCCAAAAATTATCCCAGTATTTTGCAATTGATCAGTAATTATGGCTGAAATTAAATGTACTAATTTAAAAAGTTTTTGTGTTGATGGAAAAGGGAAAAGATGGCAACAAGATTACTCTACTTTCTGCTCCTTTTCATTAATTTCTTGTATTTTGATGTTGCTGAGTTGATGTATTTTTATACTTTATGAACGAAATAAACAAATAAATAAATAAAAAGAAGTATTATGGCACCGAATCCGGAAAAAAATAATATATATCGACCATCACTATTCAAATAAATATAGGCAATCAATATGTAAGTTATGACCGAAATACTCACTTCAGCCTCGAGAAACGCGACCTTCTCCTCCAGCTCTTTGATGACGCGATCCCGCTCCTGGATCACCATGCGTGAGTTCTGGAGCTGTGGACAAACACAGAGTCAGACATAAGCTCTGCACAAATACCCACAGTGAGAAATTACACAAACACAAAGGGGGTCACATATATAGACACAGAGGAATGGAAGGGCATCTATGCACATACATGGGTGTGTTTGTGTTTGGTCACATGAGGGTCTCACCTGTTCAATCATGTGTCGGACTTTCCTCTGCTGGCTCTTCAACATGTCATCCAGATGGTGGATCTTCTCCTTCAGAATTGCCACCTCCTTTTCCAACTGCTCAGCCCTAAAAGTACACGTCATCTTAGCACAAAGACTGAGAAGTACACGCCATTTTAGCACAAAGACTGAGAAGTACACGCCATTTTAGCACAGGGACAGAGAAGTACACGCCATTTTAGTACACGGTGGGACAGAGAAGTACACGCCATTTTAGTACACGGACAGTGAAGTACACGCCATTTTAGCACATGGACAGAGAAATACATGCCATTTTAGTACACGGACAGAGAAATACACGTCATTTTAGCACACGGACAGAGAAATACACGTCATTTTAGTACACGGACAGAGAAATACACGCCATTTTAGTACACGGACAGAGAGGAGTGTCATATATAGAGAAGGCTATGGTGGTCTATCAAAGTATTTCTACTATCTATTATTTTTAAGTAGCTGTATCTTTACTTTTTAATACTATACTTTTTATACAAATATATTTCAAAGTATTTCAAAGGGGATAATAAAGTAAAGTTGTATTAAAGTACCTTATGCCCCTTTTTTATGAATATACTTACAGAATTATACTTACATATACTTACAATCTTATACTATTTCATTACAAGTACCTTATGCCCCTTTTTATGAATATACTTACATTATACTTACAATCTTATACTATCTCATTATAAATCCTTGTTTAAATGGTTTGTCTCGTGTTAATACTTGTTTTATCATCAATTAGTTTGTGGGTATCAATTCTAACACCCTTTTTATACATTGTAAAATAGAAATTGTATGTATAATGCAGGATTACTCAAACATGGTGAATGAAACTAAACTGTCTCGTTTCAATACTTGTTTTATCATCAATTAGTTTGTGGGTATCAGTTTTAACACCCTTTTTATACATGTGTAAAATATAAATTGTTGCCAGGACTTGGTGAGTTATAGATGCAGGATTACTCAAGCGTGAATGAAACTAACTAAACTCGACACTAATAAAGCAAAAGTACAATCAGTTTAAGGATAAAAAAGCAATATTAAGCACGAGACTGCTTAAAAACAAGCAAGAATAGAAACAATAACTGATATTTAACCACAAAAGTGTATTACATAAGGCCACTGATGCCACCACAGCCTCTGCTCTGCACCCCAAGCGTCTGAATGGGTTGAATTGTTATTGTGAGCTGACCTTTGCACGTCTTTATGGCCCCCCTCTCTTATCTGGCGTAACTCGAGCAGTTCTTCCTCTTTGCCGCGAATGGCCTCCCTCAAGGTGGCGCTCTCCTGCTCCATTCCTCCCAGAAGCCTTTGCAGTTCGTCGATTCTTTTGTCTTTTTCCTCGCTGGCCTCCTCCGCGCTCTTTAATTTCTCCTCCTGGTTACTTAAACGCTCTTTCAGCTGGTTACCTTCAGCCTTGGGGGGGAAAAAAAAACTGTTATTACTTGGTTCTGTTTAGCTTTAGGGAGTTGAAGGCCTAATTTTTAAATTATAATACACATTCCTACTGCCATGAGAATGGTAATACAATCACAACTGAACCATGAGGCCGTTAACTGTCAATACTGAAGACACGTGACATCCAATAGAGCCGTGTTTGTCAAACTGTGCGACTCCTCCACACTTCTTATGTTTAATTTAAGTCAATTTGATTCTACTTTTTGGCTTTGGTTTTATCAATGTAGAACTACTCAAGTCAAACTACAGTCCAATTTTAACCGGTTTAGATCTGGTACAGTCTTGATTTAGACCTGGTTTAGATCTGGTACAGTCTTGATTTAGACCTGGTTTAGATCTGGTACAGTCTTGATTTAGACCTGGTTTAGATCTGGTACAGTTTTGGTTTAGATCTGGTGTTACATGGAAGGCCAAACATTTTCATAAGTGTA
>KN492246.1:7077-32561 GCA_000787155.1 Scartelaos histophorus
ACTGTTAAACTTGTATTTTTGTGTTAGCTACAACTCTGAGATATTGTAAATGACCTGAATAAAGTTCGATTTATCTGACACGCGATTTGTTTCTCTTATTGTGCCTTATAATCCAATGTGCCTTATGTGTGGACAATGACACAACTGACATATTATTTGATACTGCGCCTTATAATCCGGTGCACTTTATAGCCCAAAAAATACGGTATTGCACTTTTACTTTTGTACTTCATTCCCACCACTACTTATATCTGTGCAATCTCTCAGTCAATTCAGGTTAGATTCCATAACGGTCTATGGCTTCTATACTTCTCTCCATGATGAAGTACAGATACCTAACAACTGTACTTAAATATGTCCTTATACTAAAACATGGGACAATATAGTGACTTCTATTTATACAGTCAACTGCACCATCATGAGAACACAGTTGTATGAAATATAATATATAAAAATGTTTAAATCATCAGAACAGTGAATGTAACCAATACATTTTTGTTATTTAAAAAAAACATTTCTGATGCATTTTGAATCAATGTGAGAGTTGTGCAAAGAAGTATCACGATATATCACTTAATCGATTTTTTTTCTTACACCCACACCCTTAAATAGAGTTCTTTTACTTTTGTACTTTGTAATCAAACACCGTCGCTAGTGCAAACAAATCCGTGTAATTGTCATAGTTTCCAGCGCATCTTCTTGCATAGCGGTTGCACTTTATGTATCTTAATCAGTACAAAGTTGCATTAGAGATGGAGTGATTTCCACCTGCTTTCCGCTTTCTTGAACAACAAAGTGAAAGCGCTTCCTTGTCATTCGACTCATTTGCTGCTCGATACGGCTCTTTGCTAAAACAGCTGCTCAGATCCGGCTGCTTCATAATGCAATCAGAAAATCAACACATTGTGGAGGTCCCCAGGTGGTTTGACCTGCTTTAGATGCTGCACAGCGCTGAGGAAGCTACAAACAGTGGGTGGGGGATTGTTACGTGCCACCAACTCCTCCAAACATTTGAGCTTTCTGATGCTTTCTAGAACCCTCCAAAGTTAGTGTGCAAATAGTGTTTATGAATTTGAAAATGTGTCAAAATTATTCACCAAAATATGAAAAAAAACTGCCCCTGAATAACTGCGGTTGAAAATGATGGCGTTTATTTACTATATATGTTTAAAGGTGCGTTATTTCTGGTTGGGGGTTCATCACCTGCTTGTTTCTATGGATACATCATCGCTCTTCCTGGAATATTCCACAGCATGACTTTAAACAGCGCTACCTTACATTAATTCAATTACAGGTGGTTTTACTGCTCAAAAACACCTAGAAAAACATGTGATCTGGTTTGGTCTCCATGAAGACTGAAGTGTTTAATACCATCCTGTGTAAAATTCCAGTCAAAGCAATAATATCTCCATGTAGAAAAGCATAATAAACCCTCTACTGGAACAGTTACACAATGCTAAAATATTGATACTCCAGCGACACAGCTTTCATGAAAGGAAAGAGATGAATCACAATGAACAACCTGAACTTACAAACGATATACAAACACCTGATCTCTGCTGTAGTCTTAAAAACCTGATTAATCTTGTACTAAACCGATCAGACAATCTAAGAGTGTAAGTGAAAGTTTTGTAACTTTTCTGCTTCTCGGTTCGTCAAATGCCTCAAAGATGTTGTTGCTTTGTCTGGAATGTTTCGCAGTATGGCATTAAATCGTTCGATCATCGTGGAGACCAAACCAGACTAAGTTACAGGTCAAATCTGTGGAGAGGCGAGTCAGAATGCCTCTTTTTCTATATATTTTTGGGCTATAAAACCACCCCTAAGTGAATAAATGTAAAATAAATCTGTTTTAAGTCATACTGTGGAGCATTTTGACATCTCCACGAAGAAAAGTGTTGGACGGACCTCCATCCATCCATTTTCTTCCGCTTCTTCCAGCTCTTGACAAACCTTCTGCCAGAAAAGTTACACTGTGCACCTTCAAACTGTATGAATGGTAGAAAAGTTTAAAGGTTAACGTTTTGCTTCGACTAGATTAGGACAAGAGTTTTCCTTAACCTTGCACTGCACTTGTTTAGCCTGACAGTGTTATCTTTATGGCAACTGAAGCATCTCGATTTCAGGAAAATATTGTTCAGATATTTCAAAAACTACTTACGAAACTGCTTTTCTACAGTGAGCTGCTACTGGATTAATTTCTCACATAGAAAAAAAAGCCACGTAGTTAGTATTTGTACGTCTAACACAAATATTCAAAAAAAGGGAGAAAAAAAAAACATTTAATTTCACGAAGCTTGTTTTAATTGTATGGACATTGCAAAAGTGATAATCTCCATTCAACAATAGGAATCTTTAAAACAACTAGATTTGACTCATAATTAGAATATCATGGAAAAAGTTCAATATTTTATTTCAGAAAGTCAAACTCATTTATTATAGAGACTCATGACACATAGAGGGAGGAATTTATTTCTTGAATTTTTATGATTGTGGCTTACAGAAAATGAAAAAAACTCAAAAAATCTCAGAAAATTAGAATATTGCATAAAACCGATTCAATGGTTTCATAAAAATATTGAACTTTTTCATGGTATTCTAATTATTTGTGATGGATTAGTATATGAGGGGAAAGATACAATTACCTCAGAGATTCCTACACTCACAAATGGCTCACAACCACTCTACTAGAAAAAAAAGCTATTATTAAAAACGATTATTGCCGACGCATAATAATAGTAATGGTGCATTCAGTGGGCCGTGTCACATATGGCTCGTGGTATCGTTTCACGTTTAATTTCAGGGACATCACGTGTGTCATTTTTCCTCCTCATTTAATTACTATTTGTACACCTACAGCAGTCATTCTTCCATTAACCATTTATCGTGAGTTGAAAGGCCGTGCTGGGCTTTGTTCACCTGATGATAATGTATGACCGCCTTCATCGCGCTGTAATTATGCTCCACTGTTCATAAACCGCACTCTAGTCATGGCAAGTAAACACATCATTTAGAGTCATTTCCACTGTTTGTTCTGTGTCACACATGTTGCAAGGGTTTGGTGCGCCTCTGTGTCAAGTTCAGTTTCTCTTTAATAAGACAATTAAAGATCGTATATTGCTCAGAACGGACTCTTGAGAGCTTTAAGCCATATTATAACATAGCTGGAGTTGTGTTTTATTTCAATTACACATGTTTGAGTAACCTTTTAATACTAGTCTGACTGAAGTGCAGTGTTCCATCATGTTGCACTTTGCAGATTTAGACAAAGTTAGTCGTTTTTGGTTAAATTTTCTTCTCTAGTTGTTTTTCCTCATACTCTCCAAACAGCTCTGTTTAATTTCTGAGTAGTGTCAGCTTGTTTTCACAAATCATTATGAAACACACCATTTTAGTATTGCCTGGTCTGTGTATTTCTTTTAAAAAATGCCAGAATATGCTCTTCTTTGATACTTGATGGGAGGAGGATGAAGATGTGAGTCTGGTCACGGGTGAATCTTCTCAAGTTCAAATGGGAGTGATCGACGGGGGGATTAGCCGAATCAAGATAGCAAAACAATCTTCAGAATCAATAAGCCGAGCTCTAAACTTTTAACCTGAGGTGAGAAATAGGATTTTGGTCAAAATGAGGGGTGACCAGTGACTTTTGTTCCACAGGCATCACGGGCTGCGCTTACAAGCTCTAAAAATAAGTTCTTTGTCTTATAATAGATACATACTATCTCTAAAGTGATTAATGGTGCTGCATTTATTTATTTATTTATTTATTATTTTTTATTTTATTTATTTATTATTTTTTATTATTTTTTTATTTTATTTATGCATTTATTTTATTTCTTTATTTTGTTGTACATTTAGAATCGTTTTTTTGGAGATAACCCTGCTGGAGGTAAATACTGTAAGTTGCAATATTATTCAACTTTACATCATAGTTTAAATGTTGTTATCGTGACGGGCCTAATAAGCTCTAAAATGGATAAATATTTGATTTCTAGACATTTAAACTGCACAATTTGAGGGACAATGACCAGACAGAAATCTGATGAATTTCTACATTTCATAGCTCCAAAAATCTCGTAGTTATCAGATTTTGAGTGTGGATGTTCTGTCTGAATCTGTCAAAGTCAAAGGCCAACTTTTCCAGATGTAAGTTTTTTTCTCCAAAGAATGAAATGCAATGCAATACAGTCCTACCTTCACCTCTCACAACCTCTGAGATCTTCGGTTCGAGGTGGGATCAGTGCTTAGTTTCTGTTTTACCTCATGGGGAAACGATTATTCCCCATAGATCTGAAATGTCAGGGTTATATTAGCACCTTAGCGAAGATAGTCTTGAAGCTCCAGATCCCCAAAGGTTACATTGATCCAGCGACAAATGCTCCTCCTGTCTACAAATCCTACCAGTGCTCCTGAATCTGCACCATACTGTGACATTCACGAGCTAATCCCGCGCAGATTAACAGCTAATGTCGGTTAGCATCAGCAAACACACCTACATGCATATGGAAATGAGGGCTGCACATGAGCGAAGTTAGCGAGGGGGAAGAAAGATCTGAGCGCTGGGAAACTTTTTCTTTTTTTTAACAGAACTGCAAATCCATTCATCAGAGTTTTGGCAAAGAAACTGAATAAATACAGAGGGGTTATCAGAGGAAAATAATGTAAGAACTGTTCTCAACAAACAAAACCAAAGATTACAAATAATCTCTGTGTTGGAAGTGAAAGTCCAGAATAAATAGCAGTAAAAGGAAAACAGTGGAAACCGAAACAAGTGTCTAAGATCCTCCAACTTGAATATTTTTGAATGCGAGTATTCAATTCATCATTTGAAAGCCACTGAATGTGCATGATTTAAATTCCTTTATCTATTTTCTCATCTATGTTATAATGTTTCCTCACAAAAAGCATACATATTTAACAACTTGAAACTATCACAAGGTGGAACAAAGCATTTTGAGATTTGGAGATGCAGATAATTAGACTAATACTGCAGAATTATGAATGAAACACAACTCCAGGTATATTCTAATGTGGTTTAAACCTCACAAGAGTCGTTTTTTTCCGTAATATTGCACCATTAACTTGTATCTTGTATCCTTTTCCTTGACTAAAACACTTTTTTTAATCTTAATTTTATCAATAACCTCAGTAACAACCCCAAAAAACTCTTCAAATCTCACGCAGTATTATCTCAGAACACACCGTAGAGACAATAGTAGCTGTGCAGTAATGAGACAGATTGCTGACTGCATATGGAAGGCAAGATGAATAGATAACAAAATTACCTGAAATATTTATAACCTATGCTCTTTCATCACGGCGTGCTTCGTAAGCCATTAGGAGCCCTCTTTTGGGACCTCTTAATTGAGTTCCTTTTCCGAGCCGCATATGAAACGCTTCTTTTTACTCCCCCTCCCCTTTTCATCTGCGCCCGTCTGATTAAAACATGAAGAATGGCGTCGTGAGGGGAACTTGGTGGTAGCGGTGGTGGGGGAACAAGTTGAGTGACTGAAGCGGGGTTTTGTAGACGTCAAGTGGACAGTGGTTTGGAGTGGAGTCGTTTTACGCGCTCTCGAGAGTTTCGTAGACCGCTGATGGGGGTTTATTTCGTTAAAAAGGATCAGAGGGGTTTGGGACAGGTTTAAGGGCCCGTATTTTATTATGATCTGTGCTATAAAGTTGTTTCCTCGTCACAAACATACCCGACGTTGTGCTTTTTCTTCATTCACACATGTTTAACACACAAATCTTGTATAGTAACTTCTTCTTTCAAACACAAAACTCTCTTTTCTACTCTGCTGTGTTTTTAATACATCTTCACTAAAATAATTTGGATGATTTCAAACCTGGAATTACAAATCTCTACGAAACAAGAAGTAAAATTTTGCCGTTACACTGAAAACTGCTACTTCATGATGTCACAAAGTTGAACAGAGCTGTTTGAGCTTTGAAGATGTAGAATAAAATGTTACTCAAACATGTGTGAATGAAACAAAACACAACTCTAGGTATGTTTCGATGAGGTAGCAACATTATAACATGGATTCAACCTCACAAGATTCAATTTTGCGTAATATAGGACCTTTAAAAGCCCCGTACCCGTGTATTTGAGCAAAACCTATACATTGTAAAAGCGGCTAAAGAGTTCAAACTAACTCATGCTGTGTTTTATTGTCTGATAATCAGGAAGTGTGTTATTGTTGTTAGCTTCAAAGTCTGGTCATGAGAGCTGTGAAGTGCTTAACTCCGTGGATAATTAGGATGTTCAGAATCCATAAGGTAAATGATGACGACTGCAAATGATTCAAAATGAAGTTACTCTGTTTTCACATTTTTAAGCCAGTGAAAATCAGCAGAGTTAACAAATGATTCCCGTGTATTTTAGCAAACTTTGTCTTACCCATTGCAGCTGTATTGTATAAGACACTATTAAGGTCAAAATAAGTCTATTGCGTGCCATCTGCATCTGTTCAGCAAACTGTTCAAAAGTCAGGAAGTGTGCATTACCGTGTTAGTTGTTATTGTGAGCTGTGTAAAGCATTTATAAAGTTAGTGAATAATTAAAGTGCTGACATCAGAGACATTATAGAGATTCCATAAGGGAAGGGAGGAATAACTTTGGACCACTGCAAACTGTTTAAAATGAGATAGTTCTGTTTTTCACATTTTTAAGCCAGTAAAAATCAGGTGCAGCGCCTTAGGGGCCTATACAGAGTTAGGGAATAGAGTTTTACTTCTAATGTTGGCTTCGAAAACATTGGAATATCAGAACCAGTAAACTGTACAGGAATGGGTTTCAGCTTTCTGTTATATGGCTTTATGTTGAGAACCATTGAAAAGATACTATAATTTATTTTTGAATTGTTATTTGTCATGGCAACAGTCCTAATTTTGCATCCTTCAGAAATCTCTCCACACCTCTGTAGTTTAAAAGTGGATTGCTTAACTTTTCGGGTGGATGGTCCGACAAACGCTTTTCAATTCAATTCAATTTATTTTTGTATAGCCCAAAATCACAACAACAGTTATCTCGGCGGGCTTCACAAAATTGTTAATTTAGCAAACAGAGATGTCAGAGAATGAAGCAGAATAAGAAAAAAATAATAATTAATAATTAATTAATAATTCAAAAAAACAGAATGTCCAACAACAAGCAGCAAATGGATAATTGTCCCAGCATCTCCTGTCCTTAGACCCTCCTTCTTCGGCAAGGAAAAACTCAGAAAAAACAACGGTGGGAAAAAAAACAAGAAACCTCGAGGAGAACCACAGTGCACTGCCAATAAGGTTGTAAATCTGTAGGCCAAAGCTATTGGCAGAAGGAAACTACTGATCTAACAGGACGAGGACAGATTAATCCAGGACATGAAAGGAGGGAGGGGTCCAGGTCCTCGACACGATGTCTCCACGGACATTTTAATGTTTTGTCTGGAATGTTCCACAATATGGTATTAAACCTTTGAATCTTCATGAAGAACAAAACAGACCAAGTTACAGGTCAGGTCTGTGGAGAGGCGACCCCGCTCACAGTCAGAATGCCTGTTTTTTGAGCTATTTTTGAGCTGCAAAACCACCTTTAATTGAAAAAAATCGAATGTGTTTAATGTCATACTGTGGAACATCCCGAGCAGAGCAGAGTTTGAGATGAATTCTGTCGCATCGATCAAAATTATGGAGTAATCTATCCAACTTGCAGGTAATGAGCCTTGGCAGTTGTCTAGCATTGGAGAATAGTGCTCACTTTTATTAGCATGCACGCAGTATAGTTAGATTACCTCTCCTTGGAACTCTGCAGTTGCTCCATTACACTTCTCAAAGGGATGTTGTCCTTAAAAAAGCTGCAGTGAAATCAATTGTTCCATTGATTCAGGTCTCATAACTGCCGAACTGACTAAATCTATAATAAGTTATGATAGCGTGCTGTCTTTAAAGGTTATAATATCTAGGTTATACAAGTTCTATGGAGTTGTCTCTGGCCTTGTAACCAACCAGACCCTACACGTAATCAGTGGTGCAAACGTAAAAAAGTCAAAGTAACAAAATACTGTTCTTAAAGGTGCATTATGTGACTTTTTTAGTGGAGGGTCCCTCAAATGCTTTTCTCCTTGGAGATGTTATTGCTTTGTCTGGAATGTTTCACAGAATGGTGTTAAACTTTCTATTTTCTCCATCTTTTTTTTTATGGAAGTCAAGCCAGACCAAATTACGGGTCAGGTCTGCCGAGAGGCGACCCCGCTTACAGCCAGAATACCTGTTTTACTATGTATTTTTGAGGTATAAAACCACCTGTAATTGAATAAATGTAAGGTATAATTGTTGAATGTCATACTTTGGAACATTCCGGGCGGAGCAATGACGTATCCGTAGAAACAAGCATGTGAGAGACCCCCCCCACCCCCCAAATTTGTAACTGTACTTTACATACAAGTGCTTTTTAGTGCATACTTTTTACTTTTACGTCACTTTATTTCAGAGAAGGTATCTGTCCTTTCTACTTCCCTACATTTTTGAGCTGTATCTAAAAAAATATTTTATTACATGTTGAGACCTGCTGAAAAGCCTATGGGTTTTTTTTGTTTTTTTTTTGTGCGTTTGTAATGAGAAAACAACATTATATCATAGATCAGAAAATAGCGTAATATGGGCCTTTTAATCTCATGTAACTTCTCCTATTGTTCTGAAAACCAATTACCACTCTCTAATTAAATACATGCACGTTGTACCTGCTATTGACTTGAGCTAATGTTGCTTCTTGTTTTGCCATTGCTAGAAAGTATTGCGTCTAATCTGGTGTAGTGTAGCCTGGTAAAAGCCTTCCCTGTTTATGTGCCTATTAGCTGGTGTTTGAGCGCTGATACAAGGGCTCTCTTATTTAGTGCTATTCTGCTGATGCTCTGTGACGATATCACCGGATAAATAGTTAAATTGGTTCTGCTTAATAAATCTGATTACATTCCCCTAATTAAGCTAATTAACCTCTGGAACCCTGTTGTGTCTTTGGGAACTAGCAGCGAAATGGAGGAGCGCATAAAAGCCACGCACTTCCTGGTTTGTTTCAGCATAAAGGCGAACCTGTTATAGTTGAATCTATATGGTGCAGTTGTTTCATTATAGAAATATGTGAGAAAGTTTATTAAAAGAAATGTAAAAGAATGTAAAATATATACCTTAATGTGATATGATATGAATATGTTGAAAAATGGTGTTAAGGTACATTGCGTTCATGTTCAGAATACAATGTCATAATTTCATATGTATGGAAAATGTACTGTTTTTGAAATAAATATCCAAATATATGATTCGCAAATGTTAAACCTGCCCATCTTATGGCTTTAAAGTTCTTTAAACTGTCCACATTCAAGCTTTTGCAGTTGGATAATGGCTTAGTGTTCTGGCTCCTTATGAGCCATCCAGATATTGTTTTGCACTTTAAATGTATCTTTATGTTTTCTGTTCTACTTGGAAAGTTTTACATACTTGCGTTTTATTTTGGTAACCGGAAGTAGCGCAGTTTCACACTTCCTGTTTCTCTATGAATGCTTTTGAGAGGTCATGTTCATCTGCCACACTGAATCCTGAGCCAGCACATTCTGTATGTATTCTTAGGTTCCTGTGTCACTGTGTTTAGACATTTTCTTATTGTGAGCATTGTCATTGGGTTTGTTGTTAGTTGTAGTAATTGTGATAGCATGTTACCACATTAGCGCCGTATGCTAACGCTAACGCTAGCATTTAGCTTATAAATTCATCTTCTGGAGACATGTTAAAAGCAGTTTATTTAATTAATCTCACAGTAATTACTTTAAAAATGTTCTTACAGCCATATTAAAGCAATTCTGTTTTCCTTTTTCTCGCAGTTTTACCACATGGATCAACACATAAATAAATGCCCGGAAAGGAATGACCTGTGTGATTCTTGTTGGTTATCTGCCTGCCTAGAGGCGCATGGGTAAGTCTCAAGGGCAGAACACTTAGCGTTCAGAAGCCATAGTCATGCTGACAGAGAAGACGTTGAACTTTGTGCCTGTTTTTATTTCATATGGATAGGTCCAGTAATTCGGGATTTTACCCATAAACCAGGTGAACAACCCTTGGTAATGGAGACCGTGCAAGAAGGTAAGGAGCTAACTATGGACATTTGAGATGCTACAGGCCTTTTTACGCCATACGTGGAAGTAAATATAGTAGAAGGCCTTCCAAATGAAATACTTTGAGGGAATGAACCATTTCCTCTCCATCACGAAACAAAAGTGGAGCGGAGTAAGAGCGAGTCCTGTAGCGTTCACCTGGCTCCCCTTCGCACAGAGAGACACTTATCATCTGTAATCCACCAATTGTTACTCATCCTCCAGCTCAGTTTTAATCTATAATGATTCTCGATTGTTATGTGAATGGGAATAGTTGACTGCATTTTTCCTTTTCACTAACATCATAACATTGGCTGTGTACATGGACCTGTTGTTTGTGTACCATCCGTTCTGAATTCATTTTCCACATGATTCATTGCGCTTAGTCTTTGATGAAGGTGCAACACTTTAAGAAACGCGCAGTGTGGAAACTCGGTGATGGAGCACTCAAGCAATATTTTGATTAATCACTGCTGCCTGCAAATGCCGAGCAGATGTTCTCCTCTGGCTTTGCTAAAATTACCCTCTCAACAGATATGCAGGTAGCGTCAAATGTGACCTCAGTAGCAGCCTTCGCATTTTACAGTGGATTGTAAAATGTATTGTATACTGTGGAACTTAAAAAAATAGAACAAAAAAGAAAGCAGCATGCCAAGTGTCCAGAGGGTATGTTCAGATAAGAGTGTGTTCAAATAATGAACACAGCAGGGGGTGTAATTTATGAGTTCAAATGAAATTAAAGAGAGGGTATTACACTTTTACCATATTTAGCTCACCATATTGCACTCTATTATTTGAAAATGCAAAAACAGCATATTAACATGTTCAAAAGTTTTGGCTTGCGTGTAGTTGGCGTGTATAGTTTTGTATGATGTTTTTGAATATTTATGGACAATTGTCATGTGGTAGCGTGGCTGAATCAAATCGCTAGATTGCAAGATTACACAAACATGCATGGATGATGTCTAAAACCACATCAGGCATGTTTTTGATGAGGGAATATTATAATATGGTAGACGTCTATTTTGCTAAATATTCCTTAAGATAATATAAATATGCATTTTTTAGATACACAAAATTAAAACAAAAACAGGAAACACAGGATATTTAGTTAGAGAGGACAAAACAAAGAAAATTACCAATAATAATAAAAGAGTACTGGTGACTTGGGTGACTCAGGAGTGCACGGAGAACAGGTAATTGATGCAGATTTCTTGTATTATTGCATAAATCACAATATATGTTTTTTTTTGTTTTTGTTTTTTTTTATATGTTTTTATGGACAACATTCAGATACACGTTTATTTAGCTTCAAATATGATCTGAGTCACAGCCTTCCCCATTGCTATTTCACTATAATTCCACTGACTATGAACCAAATTCCAGGATAAATCTGCACAAAAATGGAAAAAAGGGAAAAAACTAACCCTCAGTCTCATAAAATGTTTACTCAATTTTGTGGGTAGCTTTTAAACAGAATTTTTAATGGTAATTGCTAGTTTTCTGCTGTCATCAACATTCATTGTGGGTTTGATGCTAACTGTAGGCACTGCTTTATCTGAGGCTTTGTTAGGCTTTAATATGCGCTTCGTTTTAGCACAATTTGACTAGAGAGAACTGATTTAGTTGTAACTACAGCAGGTGAGCTGGCTTGCGCTGTTAAACAAGTCCCTCTCAAATAAGGTTACAGCCTCAAGCTAGCACTGGCTAACACTTTTTCAGTTAGTAAAGGCTCAAATTAATCACAGGCTTATGAAAATGTATTTCTTCTTGAGTCTTTTCTTTTGTGGCTGTGTGTGTGTGTGTGTGTGTGTTGTGTCCCATGGAATCCTCTGAACATTCCACCTTACACATGCACGTAGAACAACCTCACCATATATTATCGTGACTATGAACCAAAACCCCGCATAAGTCTGCACCTGCAATCGTCCACAGCGGATAGATACGCTCAGATCCAGGTGTATTCAAATCATTTCTGTTCTCAAAATGGCAGGGGATGTCATTTATTGCTAGTCGAGGGAAAACTGTAATTTATAATCTTGCAGACATGATTTTTTCGAAGCCGGTGCTTTCGTTGCCTTGTTGCCTGGGACATCAGCGGAAGCATCCATCCATCCGAGTGCATGTGTCTGAGGACTCTCCCACAGTGGGTTTGCCTGTGTAGGAGAGTGGAGATGGGTGATATTGTACAGCGAAATGAGCGGTCTCCAGGTCTCCATAGATCTCATTAGAATGGTCATAACATCGCAACAGTGGTAGAAGGCAAATTCATCTGCGTCCTGTTTTTCCCACTTGGGCCGAAGCCGTAACATCAGCTCCTTTTTGCAGGCATCACTACAGGTTGGTAGGAGTGACAGCAGTACAAAAAAAAGGACAGAAAAATAATAAGATTTGGGTTGCGCAAGGTTGTGGCATTTGCAGTCATGTGAGGTTGAGGTGTTCTGATTTTAAAGTGGGTATGATGTAAAATCGGTTTTCTTTTTTAGCTTGTTATAATGTTTTTCCCTCGTTAAAAACATGCCTGAAGAGTCTTAATTGTCATCCATGCATGTTTGAGTAATTTTAGCGATCTCTCCTGGGCCCTATTCAAGTCTTCCTTACGGTTAGCTGTAAGATTCTGTTTGCCCACAAGACTATGCTCCCACATGCCAATAAAAATATAATACTAAACTGTACACAACAACTTGACCTGATGTGACGTGCAGTAGTTTCATTAGCAGGATGCACGTTGATTGTAAAGTGAAAAGTGATAGCGATCTGAAGGGGGAGGGATTTATCGTGGAGAGCTAAGGGATTAGACTCGGAATGTTAAAAACAAAAGTGAACCTTATAAAACATGTTAATATGTAAAAGTAAAAGTTAACATGGAGATATAAAAATGTTACGTGTTAGCGCTTAAAACCCCATAGAATTAAAATACCATCATGTTTTTTCAATTGTTGTCCATTTGGTTTATAAAATTTTACATTCTGAATTTTATTTATTTAAATTAAAATTAATTAAATTTATTTCAATTTAATTTAACTAAACCAAACTAAACTAAACTAAACTAAAATTACATTCAATTAAATTATGTATTTATTTTTATTTATTTGATAGAAACAGTGCATATTAATGAACGCTTGTAATTACAGTGTGAATATGACAGAATATAGCAAAAAAACAAACATAAATTTGTATCTGTTAAACAATGAAAGACCAGAATTAAAAGTGTCTTGCTAATCTTGCATCCACAGTTTAAGGTGCAGTTTGAATAGACAGAGATGGACTTTTTCTTATTGTCACTAGGAAAATGTTCCAATAATTAGTTCCTTTAACAGACAGTACAGTGTGTCCAAATGTGGTGTGTTGTGTCTGTTTGCTCACTCGCAGTATAATCGAGCTGTGGCCCTGGTGCTCATCCTGCTCACAGTCTTTAGTTTTATAAAGTCCTTCAGTGGAGGAGGAGCGAGTCCGAGCAAAGCTTTAAGTATCATTAAATCTGAGTAAACTAAACGTACCTTAAATAATGTGTCTTATTTCAATCACTTTTTATGGCTGTCCTCTGTAAATTTTAATTTATTTGACTCAGTGCAGGACGTTATGGGTTGTGATATCTATAAAGTAAAATAGTGTGCAAAACTGTAAGTAAAATTTAACAAATGTGATTAACCCCTTAGTTTACCACATTTGCAGTCCTTAATAATGAGTTTGTTTCCTCTTTCGTTGTTTAAAGTTGAGTTTGAGTAATTGAGTGTTTTTGGAGAAAATCTCAGCCAAAATATGCAGGGTTTATATGTTAAATATGTGAAACGAAACACAACTCCAGGTACATTTATAACATAGATCAGAAAATAGTACAGTATTTCTTTTCTAGCAGAGCATCCTGATTTCTTTCTTTTCACACTTCCCCTTTCAATGATACATTCTATGAGTATAAAACAGATTACCATGGCTCAGTATATATTACAAAGACTGACATGCAGACATAATGCGTAATACCGGAGTAATTAGAGGCTATAAAATGAAATAAAGAATCTGAGCTGAATCGTCAACAATATGTGACATGTGCACAGAGCAGATATGGCTGCCTGCGGCTCTGTGTCTACACGGCTCAGTTACTCCCCTTTCATTAGGACCTCACCAGCAACTACGCACACACATATATATATATATACACGGATGTTTAAATCGAGTTACTTTCATAATTAAGCGTTTACTTCAAAAGCAGCTTGAGTTCAAATCAAGTTAAGAGAATGATCATTTTAAATAGCCGTATTAAAAGGCCCGTATTATGCCATTTTCTCATCTGTGTTATAATGTTGTTTACTCATCAAAAACATACCTGGAGTTGTGTTTCATTCACACATACTGCATTTAACACACACTCTGCATACTTAGACTTCTCTGAAAACTGGAAACAATCTGTTCCCCCTTGTGATGTCATGTGGTAATACACTGTGTTTTTAAATTCCATACACTTTCACTTGAATCATTTGGATAGTGTTAAATTTGACTCTCACAGAATCAATTTTAACATTTTTTCAGGGTTTATAAGAGTCCAGTCTGCTATGGAGTTAACGTTTTTGGAAATGTTTATTAAGTAACACTGGATCAAAGTTCCTGTTTAACTTTCAAATCAAGCTATATTACATTCCAAAACCTTAATATATCAAGTTATATTAAGGTTTTGAGGGTAATCGGATAACACTTTTTAGGGTTATCTTGATTTAGCTAAACAATTGATTTGCACTTATTTAAGATGAAATTATGTACAAAACTTGTTCAAACTGCTGGGAGGTGCCAAATTAACACTAGTGGAAGTTAAAATAACACTGGTATAAGTTGAATGATCACCAGTGGAAGTTAAATAAACTCCAACCATATCAGTTCTAGAAAATAACCCCAACTCAAACCCCCTTAACTTCCAAATATTTCAAATAACACATTTTAAGTTTAAAAGAAATCTATAATAGTGTAGCAGTTTCCTTAATTTACCACTTCATGACGTCACAGTGTGGAACAGAGCATTTTGAGCTTTGGAGACAGAGCCAGACTAATAAAGACAAATTATTCAAACATGAGAGTGTGTGAATGAAACACAAGTCCAGGTGTGTTTTTGAAGGGAACATTACAATAGAACATGCATGGCTTAAGGCTTAAGGCTCACATGACAGAATTTTGCTTAATATAGGACATTTAAACAAAAATACTGCACAAAAAAAATGAAAAATTACAACAGAACAAACTCAATCCCTTAAAATACATGTTAAAAATATTACATGAATATTATTATACAAACCGGCACAATGTTGAGCAAGGACTGCATAGAAAACAGGTCATTGATTCAGACTTACATTATTGCGTAACTCACCATCTAAATGTAGTGAGACTTTTAAAATGAATCTTTTGGGGCAGGATTCTGTATCTATCCTCAGCTGCACTGCCAAATTCAGATGCACTTTCTATTAGTATCTAAAACCAGGTCAGAGAACCTTGAACTGTGGGCTAAGCAGTCCTGTGACCCCGAGTGACCTCACTTGTGCTTCTCTCTCCAAGCTCCACACTCCTCTTTCAAACAGGAACCTTCTGGAAATGCTATTATACCAAGAAACTGCAGTGACACCCAAACCAAATACGCTGCTTACATTTCCATATTTTAATTTTTTCTCAGTAAAAAACTTTCTTTCTTTCCTCCATTTGACCTTTCAACTGATGCATATACATTGTACACTTTAAGTTGCTGTAAGAACCACTTACATCTGGAAAAGTTAATAAATAAATAAATAAATAAAGTTTTCCTCTTGCCTGGCCAGCTGAGAATACTACATTCGATGCTTCTACAATATAAATGGACTTAATATGAGAGGAAAGAAGTTTAATTTGGTTTTGATGCAGGGCCAATGAGCTTCTCTGTTTGACAAAAGCAGAGTTTGGCCTGAGACAGAGAGGTGGTGGTGACCACACTGGATGATGGATTTCAGATTACATTAGAGCTTTCTATAATCCAATATCATTTAATACAGATGGAGGCAGTTAAAATGATAATTTCTGTAATCTAGTTCTTGGATCTAGTCAATAATAGAAATGGCCAGTCATTAGAGTAATCTCTAGTGACTTATTTTCAACACACTGTTGGCCACTGGCAACGGTCTCTACTTACTTAATCAGTGATACTCGTAGGATTTGGCAGCATCCTGTGGTATTTTTTTTTTTTTCCCTGCTTCTTGCTAGTGCGATGTGCAACTATTCATTGGAGTTGCAGACTCTTGTTATGTTTACTGGGACATCAGCTCCTATTGGGCATCTCAGTTTTCTAAAGGAGAAGTCAGCTTGACTTGTTTCTTTTATTAAGTAGTTTTAGATGAATATTGTGATTCAAACGTGCACATTATAATATAATTATAACATATGACCATATAGCAGGCTCAGGCACAGTATGTCTTCCTTAAAGATGTCATTGTTTGCTCTGTAAAATGAAAAGCACCAGTCCAGCTGAGTGCTCCGCTTGGCGTTTCTTCCATGTTTGTGTACGGCCCATTGTTTAGCAAAGCTTTCTGCTCACTTGGTTACGATTCTGTGAATAACTCAGCAGCTTATGAGGATTATGCCAAAGCTTGGTGGCTCAAATGGCTTTTTAGAACGTTGAATCCAGACACAAGTCCACAGACAGTCCCCGGCACTGTCCTTTCCCTGAGCCCATCTGAATGTCACATGCTGCTGCCTGGCACAGAGAGACACTGTGGCTACGAAAGCTAATGAAAACTGGCCACAAATGTAAATACCATCAGAGGGCCCGTGACGCTGGTGAAAGGGCATGGGCGGGCACAGACTGCTCAATCTGGTGCAAACATTCACCAAAATGTGTGTGTACTTCAACTTCCATCATGCTGGCATCAGCTATGAGTGACTGAAAGGTAAAATAAAACTCTTTCAAAGAATGTACGCAAAGGACGCTTTGCAGCTCCCTTAGTGGTGTGTGATGACTGGAAATTCAAGGATTATTTGAAAAAAACAAAAAAAACAAACAAAACTCAAAATGTATTTCTTAACATATTTTGCCACTAATTTTTGCTACCGTGTCTAATTTTTGCTGTCTTAAAAATGGAAAAACATTTACCATTACCGTTTGAGTAATGCTGTAATATTATTAGTCTGTCTGCATGCCCAAAGCTCAAAATGCTCTCTATAGATTGACAATCCTATGGGTGAAAAGTTTAAAAACACTGTAGGGCACTTCCTGTGTTTTCAGTTTGAGAGAAGAACTCGCAGGATTTGTGTGTTAAACCTGAGTGAATGAAAACACAACTTTAGGTATGTTTGTGAAGAGGAACAACACGAGAACATAGATCTGAAACCAGCAGAATACGTACCAGCGATACACAATGCATTCATCTTGTCAAATATACAAAATCCATTTACTCGGCTCCTAATGTTGCTGGCATTTTACTCACCCCTCATCCGCGGGCGCTATCCTTTTCTCTTTTTATTCTTTTCATCACTCATCTGGTCGGAGCTGTCAGTCAAGCGCCGCCTGCCCCCCTCACCCTCACCTCAATCTGCTGTAAAGGCTTCACGGCGGTTTGAGGAAAAACACTGGATTTTCTATTGAATTGTCAGAAGATGGCTGTTTTAATAAATCCTGCCCAGTAAAAGGCCAGGGGACCCTCTGTGGAGTGACTTAACCCGTGGCGCTCTCCTCTCTGAACTCAGTCTGGTGGCAGCGGCTTAAGCACAAAAACACCTGAAAGGTCGTTATTGGGTAAAAGACAATCACGGGATTTAATGAGGTTTGGGGCTGTTAAAGTGCGCCGTGTTACAAAGCGCATTATGGAGATGGGAGTTCACCAGGCGCTAATGAAAAGTGCACGGTGTTGGTGAGAGGTGGAACTATTTTATTCAGCGGTGGAGTCATATTTAGTGCGATACGGCGATGCAGTGATATGCCTATTAATAGTGTTGTGCTCTCAAACCAGACACGGGTCACAAGAGGTTGGGAAATGCAGACCCGCACCTCATCCAACTTTTTCACTTCTGATACTTTGAATTTAAGTATTTGCTTATTCTCAATATTAGCTGATGCAAGGGATGGAAAATGGTATTTAGTTCCTTCAAGCATCCAATTGTGCTATATAACTGTTATTTATCCTTTAAATAACCGGCGGACAGCTTTGTCTTAGGCTAAAATCAGCCTGTAAATAGTTGTATTACATCCAGTTAAACCTCTAATCACTATATTGGGTTAACCGATATTAAACTGATACTAAATCCAGCTAATTTTTCAGTATCAGTGCAGATATTCGAGACCAGTATTGATATTGGTGTCCACTGGTTTGTCTGAATGGGTGAGTGGTTTCGTAATGTAATGTAAAGTGCTTAGAGTGTTTTGTATAAAAATGTGAATTTACCATGACCATTTTACCCAACTTGTTATTTTCAAGACAAAATAATAGTATTTGTTTATTATCCCACATGGTCTTACAATATTTCTGATAAAACTACAGATGAAACTGTTCAGGAAAGTCACTTTATTTATTGTATTTTTTCGGGCTATAAAGTGCACCGCATTATAAGGTGCAGTATCAAATAATATGTCAGTTGTGTCATTGTCCACACATAAGGAGCATCGGATTATAAAGCACAATAAGAGAAACAAAACGCATGTTGGATAAATGGAACTTTATTCAGGTCATTTACAATAACTCTCAGTTGTAGGTAACACAAAAATACAAGTTTAACAGTTGGGTGATTTGGGCATCAAACATGCCCGGATCCCTCTCAACATTGTTCAGTTTTAACACTAAAATACAACACCTGAAATCTGCATGGTGCATGTCTCTTAACAGGTGCATTTTGGGTCCTTGAACACCACACGGCAGAACTACCGGTATGTTGCACAGTCGCCCTATATGTCGCCAACATATTACTCCTCCTGACTCGCCCACTAATACGTTATTAGCCGTAATGTGTACAACATAAAATCGGTTGGAGCTTAAACACA
This sequence comes from Scartelaos histophorus, assembly GCA_000787155.1. Lineage (NCBI taxonomy): Eukaryota > Metazoa > Chordata > Actinopteri > Gobiiformes > Gobiidae > Scartelaos > Scartelaos histophorus. The sequence goes on from KN492246.1 coordinate 26,185, forward strand.
ACCAAAGGTCATACATAAGGCCACTGGATTATAAGGCCACTGTTAAGTTCTGAGAAAATGTCATGATTTTAGATGCGCCTTATAGTCCGAAAAATACGGTATTCATTTTTCAGTATTGATACTTGCCTGTTTCAATACTTTTTGTTTAGATTAGATTATAATTAGGCACTTTAGAGGACAATGGTCTGCATGTGCAAATCCTTCAAAATAAAAGGCTAAAATATTCCTGTATAGATTATGCGACAATGAATCCCAAATCTGAATGACCCTTTCAATTATTAAATTCCATAAAACAGAAAAATAGCTTAGTCACTCATTCATTCTGATCATATAAAAAATGATAAAACTTGTACAGTCCTGGCATTTAGACTGTGCTTTTTGCCCAGCGTGTCGGTTGTTTATTCACCTATAACAACAATGCCATTATTTACTCTAAACATCAATAAATAATCCATTTGTGCCTAACATGTTTATAGGTCTCACCCCACGTGTCAATAAAACAGAGCAGATTAACAGCCAACTATAAACTTGTCTTATGATTATGGTCGTCCGTGGGAACTTACGATGCACAGAGTGGCCTATTCACAAGACAATCGCTCCTCTTGTCCCCCCGCTCCTCCTTAAACAATATCCAATGAGCAGGAGGGACTTAAAGGTGTCGTGTCTTAAAATGTGAAAAACACAACTAGTTTAAGGGTCAATATTACGCAAGCCAGACTCCTGTGAGCTTTAATCTCTTAGGTATAATTCTCTCCTCCAAAAACATACCTGGAGGTGTTTCGTTTTGCTCATGCATGTTTGAGTAACCCTGCATTATTAGATTGTCTGCATGTCCAAAGCTCAGAATTCTCTTTTCCACCTCGTGATGTGAAGTGATTTCACGTCAGTATCTCCTTTAGTTCGGTAAAGATCGGCAATTGCAGGGATAAAATGATCCAATAGTTTAGTGAAAGTGTGTAGAGTTTAAAAACACAGTGGAGCTCTTACTCTATTACAACTTTCAGAGACCAGAGCAGAGTTGTGCTGTCATGCTAACCGCGCAATTGCTGATTCTCTGACGATAAATGGGTTTACAATTGGAAAACGCTCACAGTTTTATACATCTTTCTATCGTTTCTCTCAAATCGCTTTACATCAAGGAAACACTCACCCATATTCCTCTCTCACCCATAAAAAAAACATTTTTTTTTTGTCGAGTTTTTCCTTGCTGAAGAAGGAGGGTCTAAGGACAGGAGATGCTGGGACAATTATCCATCTGCCTGCTTGTTGTTGGACATTCTGTATTTTTGAATTATTATTTCATTATTAATTATTATTATTATTTTTTCTTATTCTGCTTCATTCTCTGACATTTTTGTTTGCTAATTTAACAATTTTGTGAAGCCTGTCGAGATAACTGTTGTTGTGATTTTGGGCTATACAAAAATAAATTGATTGGACTATACAAAAATAAATTGAATTGAATTGAATTGAATATTCACACACTTTCACACACCAGTGTACACCGACACTCAGGGGGAGGTGGGTTAAGTGTCTTGCCCAAGGGCACAAAGACAGCATTTGCGCGTGGGAGCCGGAAACACACCGCCAACCTCTGTGGGATCTGACCTCTCTTCCAATGATGTTTATGTCAAGAGCAGGATTTAAACCATCAACCTTTGCATCGGTGGATAAATAATCTACCTGGTGCGCTCCTGTCATCCAGATAATTAGATGCAAACAATACGCAGTGATCTTATTTTGACTCCAGCGGCTCCGTACGACATATCTATAATGGTGCAAGACACATTTTGCTCATATTCACAGAAAAAAATGGTGATACAGGCCTTTAAGACGGGTGCAAATGGGCATGTATTTTCTCTTATCTTTACGGTGCAGTTTGGGGATAAGGAGTGATCATCCATGCTGGCTCTGTGTACAGACGCGACGTGAGATCCATACAATTATGCAAATGGCTCTGGAAGTGCTATTGCCTTGTTCAAGCTGGTGAATTCTGCCTGCCTCCCCCTCCGCTCACCACTGTGCACTGTTCTGCGGCGGGCGGAAAACCCACAGCTTTAGACAGCGCCGACTGTGCCAATGTATAATGACGAACAGAGGAAGAAGGAACATTTCAAAGGTAGAAGATGAGGGTTTTTTTTGTTTTTTTTAGATGAGGGGTTTTTTTTGTTTTTTTTTTCCCTGCAGGTGTGTTTTAGAGAGAGCTGGGTCAGGCCTCTTAGCGGAGCATGTGATCGCAGATTGCTTTAGCCTTTGGTCGAGAATCAACAGTGTTAAGGGCCCCTGCAGCATGAGGCGGGCTAATTACACAGTGGAGCTTCAAAAGCGTCTTTACCTGACGCTCTCTCACCACTGGAGATAACTCGAGGCAAACTCTGCTCGCTCCGACAAACAAGTGTGTGGAGGAACAGAGCTACCAGCGAGTACAGTGCCTTTAAAACAGATATACAGTGTAGCATCAACCTGTGCTCAAAGTGAAAGTACCATTTTGTGATTTCAGCCTTTGCAGTTTTATTTTTCATAACAGTAAAATGCAGCTGCACAATGATGATTCTGTGAACTGGATCTCACCTTTCCATCTGTGCTTGTAGAACCTCTTGAGTCTTGTGTCATGGGCTACGTTCAGACTGCAGCCTGAAGTGACCCAAATCTGATTTTTTTCGCCCTGTGCGACCTGTATTTGATCTTTTAATGAGAGTCTGAATGACACAGATCTGACTTTTTCAAATGTAACCCGGGCCACTTGGATATGTGCTCCTAAAACTTACATATCCAATCTTTTGAGATGAGACTTCAGTCTGAACGACCAGGTCACAGTTATTTGATCTACAGGTTATCAAATGTGCACAAACGCTCTTCTCATTGTACGGAAATTGTGTTTGAAGTAAATGTGTTTCTGTCAGTGAAGCAGTGAAGCACAAACAAATCCCAGCACTCTTAGTTGCTCCTCCTCATCCACACGTTCTTTTCTACAGACGTTGCTGCCACTGCCCCACAAAACACCAAAAACGACTAAAACCTCGTCCTTCTCCTCAATCTCCTCCTTTAAAAAATAAGATGTACATGTTCTGGCTCCGGTTCGACCGCAGCTTTAAAATCGCCAGGTGCTCAATGCAGCATCCATGTTTCAGCTACTTCTGTGTGTGACGTCGTCGTGTCCTCCAATGCTCATGCTGGACACTTTTGGGGCGTTTAAAGTTCACACTGGAGATCACATAGAAGTCGCGTTTAATTGCAAATGTGAACGACCTCGCAAAAAAATTGGATTTCCCAAAAAAATCAAAATTGAGCATTAAGCCCTGCAGTCTGAATGTAGCCGTAAAGTCCTTTTGTGTGTTTAAAAAAAATATACAGATAGAAGGTGAGATACGCAAAGTGAAGAACAGCTTAAGAACACACAAATTGACGTCTGTCACTAAGACACTGTAATGTATTTATATCTGAAGACCTAATGAACCTGATGAGACATGGATTTGATGTAAAGACTTTAGATATTTCCTACAAAATCAAGCATGCCAGCAAAATAATTCTTAAAAAGTAAAACCTGAAATAATCACAAAATTTTCCTCAAAATGTGTGCCTTCAAATCACCAAAAACTGAAAAGTGGCTCACTATTATGATAGAATTTCCGTAGACTTCTCCTTTATGAAAATGCAGCCTGTACAGATGTGCTGTTCAACATAATGACGAGATCATTAAAGCAGGAAATAGTTCACTGCACGGAAAACATGTGCATCTGTACCAAAAAAACATAACAATGTAATATGTATCATGCTGATTTTTCTTATTTCCCCATCTTACTATATAATGTATGATATTAATGTAAAAGTAAAGTTACTAAAGTTGGAAAGAAGAAACCTTGTCACCAGTATTTCTATGAGTTGCAGCTTCATTTTTAGGCTATAGTTGATATTTTGAGAACTTTTGCAAATTTAAAAACGGGATGGAACCAAAATACCAAGTGAAAAACGCTCACTTCACGCGGTAGGACAAGAAATGCTCCAATACGTTTTTAAACTCACCCTCGCTAGAATCACGTGGATAATTTCAACCCTGGAACTGCTGATCTCTACAAACTGAAAGTAAATTATCGCTTCATGACATCACAAGGTTGAACGGAGCATTTTGAGCATTTTAGACGTGCAGACTAATAATAAAAAGTTACTCAAACGTGTGCGAATGAAACAAAACACAGCTCCGGGTAGGTTTTTGATGAGGAAACAGAACGTAGATCAGAAAATCGACCAGAAAAAAGCCCCGCCAAGCCCAGCGCGGTGCAACATAAAGATTCCAAACCACGATAGCATCTGTCTTAGCGGCACAAACGGCCCCTTCATGCATATTCACGCCCCACACGTGCGCCGCTAACCTGTAGCCGACTTCCCCACATTTAAATTTGAAACCTTAACCGGCGCCATATGCTAAGATTTTAATACAGCGTTTAGATCGACTTCGGGCTAAAGTTCCCGTAGCCCAAACAGATAAACGCGCATCCATAATTCATAGCTAGCTCATGCTCTGTCGATGATAATGGCCCCGCTCTGATCTGATCATTTGTATGGCTCTCCACATCACAGGGGCACTAAGGGTGATCAGACTTTTAGATGAGATGCTATTCTGTGTAATATAATGATGTGGAAGCCCTTATAAGATAATTATCGCAACGCTCGGTTGATAATAATAAAGGAAGCATAGGCTGAAGATGGGGATTTACAGCCATCAGGCATATCATGTAGTGGCAGATGATGTCTTCTTCACTGCGGCGTCTGCGTATATGGAAGTGGGGTTATTTAAGTTAAAGGAGCTCAGTGGCTGCTGGCTATGCACTAGTGTTTTGAGCTTCATTACTGATATAAACTTAAGTAACTAAATACATGTTTTTCGAAAATATATGTTCTGAATACAAATTTTATGCAGTTACTTTTTCATTTGGTGATACTAGTGTGATTGCTAACTTAACTGCAACTCTGACTTATAGCTGCAGATCATGTTAGCGAGTGTTACGGCCCCAGTTTGTATTTTTGCTGAGTTTTGCTTCCATTTTGTTCCTGCTGCCTGAGCCCTGGTCCCTGATTGGTGGAGCATCTCTGCACCTGGCCCCGCCTCCAGCCTCCTCCCCCTATTTAAGAAGATCACAGCTCCTGTTCAGGACTGCTGGCCTTGTTTGTACTAGTACGTGACTTTTGTGCATTGAGACACTCGGTTTTGGTTTAGTTGTTCTGTTTTGTGCCTTTTTGATTTGGTCACTCGATTCTGTTTGTGGGTTTGTGGTTTTCTTTGGGACACTCTTGGTTTTGGTTTATTTTTGTGTCCCTTAGTTAATCACTTGTTTTGTGAACCCACGTGACCCGTTTTAGCACAAAACTTGTTTTATGTTAATCCTGTTATGTTGTTTCTTAACTTGGTTTATTTTCTCATGTTTTGTTGCGTTAACCCTTTTACACACCTGTTATTTAAATCTTACTTATTTATTCCATTTTCCACCTTGGTGTTTTTGTTACTTCCCTCACCCTAGCAGAGCTAGCAGAGTAGCAATTTATTATAATTTTTTAAAGAATTTGTGTCAAAATGACTCCTAATTCTCCACTTTGCCAAATCCTGCATGTATCACCAATTAAGAAAGTAAAGTTGGAGAACAAAGTAAGTAAAGAGTGACGGCAGTATGGTGTCTTGAATATAAACGATTAACTGTAACTTTTTGGTTGGGGGTCACCTGCTTGTTTCTATGGAAATGTCATTGCTCTGCGTGTAATGTTCCACAGTGTGACATTAAACACCTCTGACTTACATTTATTCAATTACAAATACCTACAAAAATGTGCCTCTCCACAGCTCTGACCTGTAACTTGGTTTCAAAGATAGAAATTCCAGACAAAGCAATTGCATTTCCATGGAGACGAATGGAAAAAGTTGCACAGTGCACTTTTAAAGACTATGCAAACATACACAAATCAGTAAATGGTACAAATTTGAGAAGGGAAAACCAGTATAATATGGTTAAAAGCTCTAAAAAGTTGAGTTTGCATAATAGGTCTGTTTTAAGAGAGTGGTGTATTTCAAAGTGTGTGGCTGTTTCTCACCAAATGGACACACGTGAAGTTTCCTCAGACTAATGCATTAAGTCATTTCATTTCATCCAAACTTTTGCACAGATAATAGGCAGTGTTTCTCTGCTGGAGAAAAGACCGGCTGTAAATAGTAGCCCTTGCGGTTTACACTTTGATGCCATTGTCTTGTCTTCTGGGCCTTATTGTGACCATAGGGAGACAAAAGCACTTTGATTATGTGGAGAAATGGTGGACTCTCCTCACATGACGTCTCTATAGTTTGTGTTGGAAGTTAAGTTAAGCCCCTTCTTGTTAGCGCACAATTATCA
>KN492249.1:5509-22678 GCA_000787155.1 Scartelaos histophorus
AGAAGAACACACATCAAATACACAGGATATGTATTATTATTGTTCATTCACACATTTACTTACTGTGTTTTTTTTATTTATTTTTGAGATTTTTGTGTTTTTTTTTTATTTGTCTTTTTTTGTTTATTAAAGACAATAGAATATAACATATAACAAAATACAGTAAGAAATCATAAAAAAAATCACAAAGCTCACCTTTTCCTCCTACACACATGTAAATTTAATAAAAATAAAACAAAAGTAATGTGGTGGTGCAGCATAACCATACAGCAGGCCCGCTTATATTTATATTTTGGCCTTTTTCCATTTTTAATACACTTAGTAACACTTTTAGTCACTATACTTAACTAATATTATTTTCACCATCATCATTTCCTTTCATCAACATTTACTTTTTACTTTACTTCATCTCTGTTTAAATTTGAGGGCCTTGCAATGGACTTGAAATGGTAAATTCACATTTTTATACAGACATTATTGATTTTCAAGGCACTCAAAAGGTTTTACATCAAGGATAATAAAATCACACCACCAACCAATGATGTTTATGTCCAGAGCGAAATTTTCAAAGTCAAATATTGGTAAAGTCAAATATTGGTTATTGGGTAAAGTAGCAGGCAGGATATCGGCTCAAAAAACCTCAAATCTCAAATGCTCAGGTCCTGTGCCTGGTTTGTAACGACGCTGTAACTTCACTAGTGTATGAGTGTGTGTGTTTACCATTTAAAATCCAAGGCCCTCAGATTTATTATAGAGATGAAGTAATCTGTGAAGATCACAGATTGACTTTTCACTTTTGTAAAAATAGTAGCCACAAGTAACACACATACTAACTGTTACGACCAGAAATAGATCAAGCATATTTCAGAAGGGACATTGCATATTCTTTTTTTTTTTTTTTTCGCTCTTTTTTTGTATTTTGGAAAATGGAACCAAAAAAACCCATTAACTCGTGCTCCCCCAAAAAACAAAGTATCAAAGCCCTGGTGAACTGGCCAATGTAAAATAAGGACGGTGTGTTGGACAGGTCAGCCCTATTCAACACTGTTTCCCAAAGACTGACGCTGGTCGTGACCCTCAGGTGGGTCACACGAGATATTTTGGGGTCGCATCTGCATGTAGATCTGCACCCCAGACTGGAACGCTCTATAAAAACGCAGGCAGGTCCACCTATCTCATTAGAAATGTTGAATTAAGACCATAGACTGTATAAAAAAAGTGGACGTTACCCATGTCAGCCGCTCAAATGAGGCCCCTGATGCTCATGGTTAAAGGCCTGAGTCTGGAGCCAGACTCAGGATCATGTAGAGCGGGTTAATACAAACATTTTAAGACTAAAATGACGAGGCCACTGTAGCAGGTACAGAGAGACGAGCCACAAGATCCTAATGTAAGTCAATGTGAACAAGAGTCAGAATGAGCCGGAAGAGCCTCCTGGAGCACTTCCTGTTTGACATACGGCGGCTAGCGCGTTAGCTATGTCCATTCATATATACGGTTTATTGTTAAGACATTTCTACATAATTTCTAATCTTTTTATTATTTTATTTACTATTTTCTTACAGTTTTGTTGGTTCAATTGAATGTTGAAAAGAGAAAAAAAAGGCTACATTTAATATCCAATTAGGCGACTTATGGATCCCTTTTGTTGCTGGTTTAATTACTTTTTCATTGTTTAAAACTTGCGTGATACTAATTGTTCAGAGCGATACGATCACTCAGTCAACAATAAAATATCCTCATTAATGTTCAATAATGGTCAAATCCACCTTTATTTTTGGATTTATGAATAATGTCTATTGACTTGGGTTGTGAAGGTTTTAAAATATGGGTCCCCAGAAAAAAAGTTTGGGAAACACTGCTGCAGTATACAGGGCCGTAGAAGCTGCCAGCACACCGCTGTCCGTACCCAAACAAAAACACAACCAAAAACTATCCCTGCATAAAATAACGACAAAAACAGGATGTCCGGACTCACCAGGGTAAACAAAAAATAACAAAGCTAACAAAAGGCTAAGAAACTGGCATAGGAGCCAGTGAGGCAGCTCCCCAGCACGAAGACAGGGCAAAAAAGATGCTTTAAACATTCAGAAATAGTAATAATTTACCAAAACAAAACTGGAAAAAATACTACAAAAAATAGACAATAAAAAATACAGGGGAAAACAAAAAAAATGCAGACTGACCACGCCTACAGGAAGTAACCAGCTGATATACGACGTCACCACCGACACCGGGGACAGTTCTGAGCAGCAGCAGCCGAAACATGTCGACAAGATAAATACACATTACTGTATTGTCTTAAAAAAGAACCCAGAAGTTAACGTTAAAAAAAGTGTCTAAACATAACTGATTAATACTGATGAATCATATCGTCCGTCTGCCATTAACTGATGATTTTTAAACTTCTTTAAAATGACTCGAAATCAAATCTTTTTTTGCATATTTTCTGAAGTGTTATGTTGTTCCACATTCAATTTCAACTTTTTTAATAGATATTTCCCCCATAATATTCAAACAAATATTCAAGTGTGTCCATTTTTTAAAATCTCATGTTTTCATCTTTTCAAATCTCATGATCATGTTCATATAACTCAGAACTTAGATTAACATTCCAACCATGTTTCAGAAAATAAAACTATTTTAAGGTTGCACTTAAAAGTAAAAGCACACTCAGATGGCTGATGTCTAAAACTTTTTTCAATTTTTCAAGGTTTCGGCAAAAAAAGCCTTCATTAGATAATTTTTCTTGCTTTGGATCACAGTGCACGAAATGGTTGCCAGATCAGGTGCTCATATCAGCACCAATGAATGAGGTCCCAAAGTGAGGTCTCCCAGTGAGAAGAAAACGTAGATAGTTACATAAAAATATCCTCATAAAATACAGCGATACAAAAATAGTTTGACCCTATCACAAAAAGCATCTTTGAGTCCATGAGGAGCAAGAGTCTGAAGTTGGTGAATCCTGTGCTCTCTTTTTACAGCATTTCCAGATTCTCACCTCTAGGGGGCAGTTTTACATGTTCAATACTAATATATCTTAAGGAGGACACAGGGGACAGGTGTGTTACCCACTCTGGCTTTACCACAGAGGCAGGTGATCTTATGAATGACAGATCCAGTATTGCAGGACAGAATTCCTGTGAGGGGTGTTTCTTTTCCAGTGTGAGAAAGTTTAAAACTGTTAAAACTGCGATAGGTATAGAGCGTTTGCAGGTCGGCGATTTTTCACCTAACACTCAACTTCCGGTTGCCATCTTGGAGATATAATAAAACAGTAACAACTAAATACGATTTCAGATATATTTTTTGTTATTATGGCGAGTCAAGTTAAACAAAAATCAGATAAGGTTATATATAGGAACACTCTCGAAAGTAAAGAGAAGGAAAGATACTTGAAAAAACTGTCCGACATTGACAATATTGACCCCTACGATGTTATTGATGGATCAACAGAGGAGTGTTTGTTGCCGTCCATCACGTACCCTGATATCGTGAACTATTTGCTGTACTCACTAGTTGTTTTATTGTATAGATAGTAATACTGTCTACAGTGCTTGGCCTCATTAAAGTTTCAAGTTTAGTCACATAATCTATTCAATAAGTGACATTTAAGCTGACCACTAAACAGTTAAGCTGACCCTGTAAAGTCCTGGTTAAGTTTGGCAAGCCATAGTCAGCGCCTTTCTTCCGATAAATCCTGGTTAAGTGGCAAGCCATAGTCAGCGCCTTTCTTCCGATAAATCTTTAGTTTTATCCCCTTGTCCAGTTATTATCTCAGGTAATCTATAAAAGGATCGATCACGCTCTCTGTCTGAACGATTATGAAAGCCTAACACTCGACAGTAATTCACCATTTCTTCTTTTTTTTGACGCTGGAATACTCAAAATACTACTGCAGCGCATCCAGTACGTCCAAGATGGCGATCCAGATTGTGATGTCATGTGAAAACTATATCTATCTATAGTTGCAATTCTCAGTTGCACCACATGACATTTTTTAAGGTCGTAGTCAATTCATGTACACAAAAAAAAACACTAAAAATGCTTCATATAAATGTCAAACATAGATTTATGCATCTGCCATTGTAAATACTTAAAAAAAGCTCACTAGAAACTACATTTTAAGGTTTTCCTGTTGAAAATCCTTACACATCATTGACCCGTCCCCTCATTAGAGTCATTTGGATCTGTCATGACGTCTCTATTGAAGCTTTCAAAGTAGATCGTCGACGCTGTTTCAAGTCGGGCACATTATGGCACACAGACACTTAACGCTGGGGTTTGTGCGGCGCTCAGTCCGTCTCTCTGTCAGCTCTCTGACTAAATTAAACCTCCACTGTGGCATGTTGTTGTCGCTGTTGCTCTGTTTAATTCTTTTAAAGCCACTGTTGTTTTATGTGAAATCATTAGCGGCTGGCACTGGGAGGACCACAATAAATACCCTCGCTCAAGCTGTCTGCAAATAATGTGCATGTTGATATTACGCTCAGTAAATCCCACGCACACTGAGCTACCTTAGTTTTACGCAACGTGTCGATATATCGTTTCTAGACCTCGTAATTTCTAAATGAAAAAACACGCTCGTGGCCTGGATTGGCTCTACATGTCGTACGCGTGGTGTGTGGGACTGCTTTTCACAGCCAAATGGGTACACTGAGTCTACAGGGTCTGCATTACTCCATTATGTAGTACTTGAAGCTAAATTATGCATCTGTGCTTGAAGGCTGCGCTTGTTTATTGTGCTCTCATACTACATTTATTGGCCCCACTATTGTACCAATGGCCCGTTTCATCCTTCTGGTCGCCACATGTCGGAGGATCGCCGCTCTTATCCAGCCCAGAGGCGTTCTCGGGAGAATTGTTACACATTTGCGGTGAAGGTTAAGCGAATATTGATTGAATGGTATTTGCGTAGGCGTGCGTAATGTGCTTGTTGTTGTGTTGCAGCGTGTGGGAGATCGTGGGAGAGGCGGAGGGAGGCCTGTCCGTGCTCAGGACCTTCAGGCTGCTCAGGGTGCTGAAGCTGGTCCGGTTCCTGCCCGCGCTCCGGAGGCAGCTGGTGGTCCTCATGAAGACCATGGACAACGTGGCCACCTTCTGTATGCTGCTCATGCTCTTCATATTCATATTCAGGTCTTCAAATATACTGATATATCAGATCATTTTGGTTAAATTACAGTTATTTTCTTTATTTACTCCTCCTAATCTAGTTGTGTTTTGAGTAGATAACCTTATAAGACCTAATTAGATAACCAAATAATTAGATAAATGGTGTTTATTTACATGCATCTACAAAATCTGATAATACAAAACATCTGGTGTACAAACATGTGTCCAGTTATTAGTATATTTAGAGTTGGTCCAAGTACTTAACACATGTAGTACTCTGGTTTGATCATTTACATGAGACAGGAAATATGGCAAATACAGTTTTTGTTGCACATTTTAATGCGCTTAGACTACACATTTAATTAAAACACAGTCAAGCTCATTATATTTAAGATTTGGCTAAAAATGTCACACTTTTTTCCCAGTTTGTCAATTAGGTTTAAAATGTTACTTCCTGATTAGACATCATACCAGGGAACTGTGTAACTGTTATAGAGAAACCATGTTGTACACTTGGCCAAAACTCCTCAAAAGTCACAAAAATTATTATTTGGCAAATATATAAAAAATGTCTCTATTTAGTTTAAAGTATCAGAAAAATGCACATGGAAATTGTGCCTAACTGGACAGAATTCTCATTAGCGTATATGTTTTAGAACACTGTACTTCCTTCAATTTTCCACAAACTTTTAAAACTTTTTTTCATAAATGACTTGCGTGAAACCATCATTTATGTTTCCAGGATTCTACCAAAAATTAGAGAATGTTAAAAAGCTGTCTACGGACTGTTAGACAAGTAAATAAAGAAATTAACATTTGTTCAGATTTATCAAAGATGGTTGTTTATTTAGAGAATTGCCTTTACCATGTTTTAAAACCTGCTTATTTCCCCTTTGCTGTTTTTCTTCCAGCATCTTGGGCATGCATCTGTTCGGCTGTAAATTCGGTTTGCGTCAGGAGACTGGTGACACATTACCGGACAGGAAGAACTTCGACTCCTTGCTCTGGGCCACCGTCACTGTGTTCCAGGTCTGTCCCCACTCCCAGCGCATCAGCTTTACTTCATCTGGACATCTCCCTGTTGATACATGACTGCTAAATTACACTCTGAAATGAATTGCAATGGGAAACACGTAGCAGCTGGTCCCGTCACCAGTAGTGGCCCAGACGATCGTACGAATTAATTCATTTGTACCAATTTGGGAACACTCGCTCTCAATTTCTCTGGCAAACACAAAAGCCCTCTGGTGAGTAGGTAAGCAGGGTTTATGACTGAACCGAGAGTGGTGGAATACAACAACCACAAGACCTTATTTACCACTGATGAGCGTCATTATACTTTAGCCCACTGAAGCAAAGAAACAGAAACTGTCATTGTGCTGACAACAGCTACATAGAAAATAGGTTAGTTCTAAGTGCAGCACCTGTCCATTATATGACTGACATGCTGCCTGTTCACCTGTCTGTGCAGATCCTAACACAAGAAGACTGGAATGCCGTGCTTTATAATGGCATGGCCTCCACCACTCCCCTGGCTGCTCTCTACTTTGTCGCTCTCATGACATTTGGCAACTACGTCCTCTTCAATCTGCTGGTGGCCATTTTGGTCGAAGGATTCCAAGCAGAGGTGAGAGGTGACACAAAGTTGTTTATTTCTGAAGATGTCATTTGAAATGAGCTTTTCTGTGAGACACTTTAATATGTGCGAGGCAGTGAGCAGCTTTGGTATGTGATCTGAGTGGGAGCATTAGTTGTATTTGCAGATAAAATGAAAGACTTGTATCATTACCCTCTCCTCTTTCCATCACTTACCCTGAAAAAGCAGAGATCCCCACATCTCCCTGTCCTGGGACACATCCTCCAACCTGGCAAAAGCCAGATTGATATTACAGAGCTAATCACGTTAGCACTCTAATATCAATCTGGAATGGCTCCCTCTGGAGTTGTCTGTGTAGAGGAGGGACTTACGCTGCAATGTTTTGAAGCTGCTCTTATTATAATATCCAATGATGTTATCAGCTCCTATAACAGCAACATATACAATAAATATATTCAGTGTTTAGTACAGTTTGTGTACTTTTGTAGTGCTGTTATGCACATTTGAAGAAAAAAAACCTCTCAAACCTCAAATCCCTGACATCCATGAGCGCTCTGCCTCCTGCAGGATTCACCTCTTGCACTGGAGAATCAGTGATATTACTGATGGGAATCAGAACCCAAATATATGGACAGGTTTTTTGGAACTATATAACTATTATAACTTTCAAGGTTTTGTGCATGAATAAATAAGGATGATAAAAGTTGCTCAGTTTTTAAACATACGAGAAAGAATGAAATGTGTATCCTTAACTTCCTTTTACACATTTTTATGTTTTAACAGTGTGTAACTTTTTGCCATAATTAAACTGAAATAAAAAAATAAAAGCTTTTTATTCATTTGCATGTCCTCACACCTGGCTCTTGTGTGTCCCAGAGTAGGGTGTTCTCATCTTTGTTTTCATGAAAATGTTGTTTCTTTGGCTATAATATTCCAGAGTGTGACATTTTAACTTTATAGTTCCATGAAATCATGCAGATGACGTGTCACCTCCAGAGAGGTGCACACTGTACTAAAAGTGCAGCTGTACACACTGATAATCGTTGTCAAATAAATGACTGAAAAGTCACTTGTGCTTATAGTGTCAGGCAGTTCCTTTGTTTGCTTTGATCCCAGGGCTCTTTTCTTTGCTGCTAAAGTGTTTTCTGTGTTTCTTTGTCTTGTTTCTGCTCACCTCCCTCTGCTCCAATCACCACAGTGTTCTATGTGTCTGCACATTTGGACTTGTGCTGGGACTAAAGCACAGCCTTTACAAAGTGCCACAGTGCTTCACTTTATTTGAAATGTGTCACCCTCCCCGCCCTGACCACTGCATTCCAGCAAAACTCGCCTCGACAGTTCCGAACATGCAGTAGAGAACCAGCCACCATGGCGCTGTTGGGAAGCTTCCTGTGCTCTTTCCCCTCCATTATGCTCTATCTCTTCCTCCCTTCACTCCCTCGTTCACTGTCTCTCATTCTTTCAGTCACAGGCTCCTCTCCTGGGTGGGGATGTGTTTGATACGGCCTGCCATTCACAGCTGGGGAGCTTTTGTTGTTTAGTTTTCATCTTTTATCTGCAGCATCAGAGAACACTCGCTGTCATCCCTCCCTCCCCCTGTACACATACATACAGACACTCTGCCAAATCCGTCTGCCGTCATTTTTCTGGCGTGAATTTTAATTAAATTCAGTAAAGCTTTATTGGCCTGAACTGTGGAGATCGCTGCCAGTGCCACGATCATAACTCAACTAGAGAACTCAGGAGACCCCTACCCCCCTCCAGCCCCGTCTGGCAGTAAACTTTATCAGTCACTCTTTCGCTTCCCACTAATTTTTTTGTACGAGTCGACAGCAGCGGAGCCGGGCGGAACGTGACGATTATGACGCCGATGGTTAAGGCATTTGTCACATGGCGCTGTGTTTGTGTTTGTAGGGGGACGCCAACCGGTCCGAGGCCGAAGACGACAGGCAGTCGCTGGGGTACGAGGATGAGGAGAAGCTGAGGGAGCTGTACGCCGCAGGTAGAGCCACCGCTGAGGATAGACAATTACACTGAGGGTTTATTATGCTACATTGACTTTCTGGAGCTTTACACCGTCTTGCTCATCAAAAAATATGCCTGAAGAGGTTTGAGAGTCATCCATGTATTTTTGAGTCATCTAGCGATCTCTCCCGGGCCCTATTCAAATCCTCCTTGTGGTTCGCTGCAAGATTGGGTTCAATGCTCAGCCCACGGACACCCACGCTCCCACACTACACTTTCCTAAAATATACAAAAAAATACTTTGTCAAATGCTTTGTTAGACTTCTGCTCTTCATTTTACACCTATTCACCTAGTTTTAACGTCGCATTTGAAGTCTCTCACATAAAATGTGTTAAATCAGTGTGTCTCTCTCCTCTATTGTTGAAGTTGAAACACTTAAACAGAACCATGAACGTTGGTATCATAGAATCCTGGACATGTACTGTTTAAATCCATTTTGTATCTTTTGTATAATTTATTCTATTGTTACTAACATGAAAAATCAAAAGTCAAAGTGATATGTTCAGTAGGATGGTCCAAATTTTTTAAAATATTCTCTACAAGATTATGCAAATTAATTAATACTTGTAAACACTTGAAAATTGCCCTTTATTATAACATAGCAAACCAAATAAATAAGGCGTATTCAAATAATTTCTCATTTTATTCTGCAAACACAAATCTGTAACTGAAAGTCCATAAAAGTTCCTTCGAAAGTCCATAAAAAGTTACTTGAAAACTCAAACTTTGTCAAATTTCAGGAAACTTCATGCAGCTTGAGCAAAAAAATTATTTTTCTTATTATTTTTCTTCCAAATTTCTTCCTAAATCATCTTTTGAATACTAACATTAAATGCAGGGTTATAATCAAGGTTTTCTGAAACTTTATTTTTTACCACGCTTTGATGGACTATACTAATGTTTAATAATTGTAAATAGTTTCCATTTATTTTGCTGAATACTGTAGTGATTTCTTTATTATACGGTAGAGTTATTTTGCTGGAATTTAATTTACTTTTAAATCAGGGTCAGGATTCATTTATTCTTTTTTTTTTTTTTTTTGGGAAGGCAGTAATAAAATAGAGAAATGAACAAAATACTTGAGTTCACACTATAGTATTGTAATGTAATATTACTTCTACAGATCTGTAATCAGGATTAATTGCCTAATATAAAAGCTGAGAAACAATACTGTAAATAACACTTCTAACTGTTGTTTCAAATGTCACCCAAAGCCTCCTGTCCCAGATTGCCCACTCCAGTCCAGTAATAAAGCCGGTCCTGTCTGGCGCAAATACAATCTGCCACATGACCTTGCTACTGTGGTGATCCACGGTGAAAAAAAAGGATGGAAAATATAGTTTTGTTCTATTACAGTGTTTTGTTTGGTCACCCGAAATAGTCTCCGCCATACTAGTGACTTTTCTTTATGTAATAATACGATTACAGCTAATTTGTAGTGTGGCTGCGACTCTTCCTGCGTATTATAACTGTAATCAAGCTCACGGTGCAGAACAAACATCTCATTTTAAACGATTGTAGAAATGCCGGGCCGCAGTGAGATTGTATTAGTGAGACTCGGATAACATCAGTGCATTTTATATATGAAGAAGATGGAGAGGCAGGTATGCAACGTTTGGTTTAATTAAGTGCATAAGAAAAAGTTTAAGTGACAGTGTGTGGAAAGTACAAAAATACAGTAGCAAAGAGTTATTTTTTATATAACTTTATTTACTGACATTTTTAGGACTATCTTGTAAAATTGCAAACAAAAACATTGTAAATTCAGGAATGGAGGCAGCTGGAGGCAAAAGCAAAGTGGAACAAAATGTGATTTTAATGGGTAAACTGCGATTAACTTAAGAATATCACAATTATGAAAAATCAAGGACAATTTGGAAAATGAAAACCTCTCAGATCCATATGAATGATTCAGAGCCCAGTTTGGAACACTTACAATTGTGTTTTACATTATTTGTTTATTTAATAAGAATTTATGATCCACAATAAGCAGTTTTACAAACGCAAAATCCACATTCTGAGGTTTTACTGAATAAATCCTGATAGAAATGTTCAGCCCACAACTTCATCTACAGATATGTTACAAATTTGATTGTGAATTTAACTTTTTGTGAAGCCCAAATACTTTTTTTGGGTTAGAAACTGTATTTTTTCCATCCTTCTTAACAGAGAAGCAAAGCAAATAAGATTTCTAGCTTGAAAACTCAAAATGGTTTCTTATTTTTTCTTATAATGTCATAAAACCATTATCATTTAGATCTGCTCGTCATTTAATCATTGTGAATATATAATGTTAGCTTCATTTTGCTGATGACACAAGATTTGAAAGGGTCAATTGCTGCTACTAAATAAAATACACTGTAAGCATCACATACAATAAAATAAATGAATACAAATTAAATAAATTAATACATTTAAATTCAAATTCTACATGACTTAAATAACAAGACATAAAAATATATCTATAAGTAAAGTAGTTAAATAATAATTAGCAAAGAGTTCTCAAATGATTATCACACTGAAAATTCCTTCCAAAATGCAGAAACAATTAGCGAGCAAAAAACACATTTTTCTGACAGATTAAAGGATTATTTAACGAAATAAATAATGTTGTCATCTATTTGTATTTGTCAAATCATTCCTAGGGTTTGGCCTTTTTAACGTTATGGTTGCTAGGAAACAGAACGGGAATTATCACCACATATTTGTTTTCCAACTAGGAAGCACAATTATACACTTATTATAAAATTTTTCTTAGATATAATGATGTTAACCGTGCTTTAGTGAAAAAAACAGTCTGCCCTGTCATATGTACTTAAATGAGAGCATGGACCCAGGAACAAATTGAAATGATCGGGTGGCTACTTACCAAAGCAGATCATATTTAATAAAAAGCGGCTTACACAGTTGGCGGTTTAATATTACACTATGCAATGTTATTTCCTGCACTTTTATGATGTACAGTTAGTAAAAGTGCGTGGACAGGACATATAACTTGGACAAATTGGCCAAACCCAGCATAAAACAGTCAAATGTACAATGGTTTTACTACTAAATTATATATTCTTGAGGAAACATGAGAAAGAGAAGAAATTAATTGTTTAAAATACAGAGAATCGTGGTATATCTGTGTGAATACAGATATTAGTGATGTTAGGGAGTGGTTTCATCTCATATCATGTTGGTAAAATGTCCCGGGCTGACGTGATTTTTACATTTCTACAAGAGTTTTCTATTTCTAATGTTAAACAAAAGAATGAATAGGCTGCTCGTATGGTCAGTTATCATAGTCATTACCATTTTTATTTTATTTATGAGCTTAAAACTAGGGCCGGGTATCATTCTGAAGTTGCCGATAAGATACATACCTCGATACATAGGCCATGATACGATACAAATCGCAAAAACGCTAAATTGAGGAGAGATAAAAGGATAAATGCTCTGGGAAAACGTCTTGCAGATCTGGAACGATATACTAGAGTAAATGATCTGATTGTAAAGGTGAACCCAACAAGATGGACCAAGAGTCGGCGGAGCAACATGGCAGTGCCCAGACAGGGAAAAAAACCTTAAACTTAAAGTATTCATACCTCGATACAGCGCGTATTCGATTCAGTTCAATCCTTTATAATATAATTCAAATCAATTCCATATGGTTCAGTAAAAATAAAGGCTAAATCAAGACTGTGATAAAGTGAAACCACTTCTTGTGCAAACTGAATATGAAACACTCCCATTCCCATCAAAACAGTGAAAATGTCAAATGTGCTGCATAAATGAGTTTCCTTCCACTTAACAAACAACAAACCTGTAGCGCTTTAACAAAATAATTCAGGAAAATATACCAAAAAAATACTCTTGGCGATATATCGATACAGAAGCCCACGGTATTGATACTGTGTCATCACATGAAATGAAACGATATGTCAATATTTCAATATTTATACAGAACATCGTTACAGAATATTTGGTCAAAAATGAGTTCATGTTATTTTGGGGGTATTGGAGACCTCCTACATTATGTCAATAAATATCGGAAAAAATATTGATCTCAAAATCGACCTTTGACCCTTATTTGGCAGTTACTGTACTCTGATTTTGTGTCATGTACCAAAAATAAGGAGTCACGCAAATGCAAAAGGCAAAAACTGACACTGTTTTTTATTTTTGGCACATGATACAAAGGCAGAGTACACGAACTGCCAAATAAGAGTCAAAGGTCAATTTTTAGCTCAGTATTTTACACATACAAATATTTCTTCATTATAATTTTGGGAGCACTACCTATTCTACTTTTGTTTGGGCAAAACAGAAACTTTGAAGTCATTTTTCTCAGTGAACGTCTTTTGCCTTTGTAGAGCAGTGTACTTACAACTTACAACAATTGTGCCCTTGTCATTAGTTTTACAATATTGATATTAGTCTGGCTGAATTAAAAAAAAAAAAATCATATTCATTTCGAGGGCCGGACTGGCAATCTGTCCATTCTGGAAAAGTCCAGTCTACAGTCCCTGTGCTACACTAACAGCAGATAATCGCCAATATGATAATTTGCCCATTTGTCAAGCATAAACTGCATAAGCCTAAAAGGTGACAAAGAAGAGTGGAAAGAAAATATGTTGAACAGAAAATGTATGGAGAAAGGTGGACGGGAAAGGAGATTTAGGTAATTATAAGTAGTTCATCTTTGTGTGTTTTCTTCAATTATTTCCTTATTGATTTATTGAAATAATTCATTATTAATTATTTAAATGATCACGCCTCCTCCCCCTATAGTAGGCCTATTTGTGGGGGAAAAGTCCAGGGCTGTTTTTTGGTCCCAGTCCATCCCTGTTCAGTTCTGTCAGCTGGACAAAGGTTTTTGGGTGAATATCCAAGTGTCTTCTTCGGTTCTGGTCAGATTGTTGGTGGACAGTGGCTTGGATCTGTCTGAAGTGAGGAGCTAACTACAATGAAACAAACACACCCACTGATACAGTTTACAATTTCTGTTTTTATTCTGAAAAATAATTCTGATTAGAAGATGCATTTGGTTGAATTGATGATCTGTGTGTTGTGAATGCAGAACTGAAGATCCAGGCCATGATCCTCACCCCTAACGGACTCCTGAACCCCAAAGCCTCCATGCCGCTCATAGCCCCGCCTCTTCCCGTCATCACCCACACCGCGGCCACGCCCATCATGAACTCCAACCAGTCGCGGCGGCCCAGTGGGACCTCGGCGGACTTCAGCGGCCTGGAGCAGAGGTCTATGGTGAGAGCTGCGTGAATACTTTGAAATAAAGTTGATAAAGGGCTCAGACAGAACTAATCAGAATATAAAAGGGCTGTGCTGTTTCATTAGCATTTAGCGTATTCTGAGCGGTCGCCTTCATCAGATAACAATGAAAGAGGAATTTTAAAACCAATCTGATCATTCTTCATCTGACATTCTGCAAAACAGATTTTTTAAAATTAATTTCTTACTGTTAAAATGTTTTCTCGTTGAAGACATACATGCGGTACTTGCCTATATTGTTTGTCATTTACACTTTTATGTAATTAAAGGTTGTATGGAGGATCTCAAATTGTCAATGACAGCATTATAGACATGTAGCAGCCTTGTAATTATGATGAATGAAAATCCATCAACTCTGGACGTGGTGGGGCAAGATAAACATCAGCTATAATGAGGCTACCTTGTTTTCTATTGGCTGTTGGATTGTCAATCAAACTCCCTACGGTTCTAGTGTAACCGACTCTCCGGCGCGCTGGGATTACGTGGGTTATGTACGACTCTTACACACTCCACAGATGCAAGACCCTGTTTTACGACTCTTACACTCCACAGATGCAAGACCCTGTTTACTAAACCAATGCAGCGGTTCTTAGCGGCTTTTTCGAGCTGTAGCTTCCTCACAGTTTGCACAAAGTCTGTTGCGATGACAAGAATCCATGACCAATTCACTGCAAAAGAAAGTCCATTTATGAGGTTGCTGAAAGGAGAAGCAACATGTGCAGCATTTGAAAAAGAACAAACAGTCCCTGTACTCCTTGTTACTTGGAAAATCCTCTGTACAAACTTTAAGTCATTAAAAAGTGCCTTGGTGCAACCAATCCAAACCCAGGGGTGTCCCGTACTCTTACACACCTCACAGAACTGATAAAATAATAATATTAGTAGTTGTAGATATAGTTTTATGTGAAAACAGAAGTAATTCCCATCACTAAATTGCCAGTTGAGTTGTGTAGGGTAGCCACACACACCACAGACACAAGGTGAGACTCTTAAGTGCCCAAAAGATCAGTTTAGAGCCAAAATGGTGTTATTATTATTTGTGAAATGTGGTGCAGTATTTCAGATACCATAAAATACCAAATAATAGGTTTCAAGTAACTGCCAGGTCCTCTTTAAACATAAGGTGCAGGTGTATATTTTGATAAATAACCGCCGGTTCCAAAATAAATGCTAGGTCTAATGTCTAAAAGACAGAAGTCGTGCTGCAACAACAGTGCAACAACTCATGTTGTCTCTATAGAAACAAAACTTAATACCACACAGAGAATTTGCAACTATAACTGTTATTTGTTATTTTATGATAATTTTTTTTAAAAGCATAAAAGTTTGGCGATAAAGTCCACAGGAAGTGAGTCACTATTGCTAATCTGCAGCTTCACCTCAATCCAAGCGCGATGTGGAACTATGACGATATTTGTGGACAGAATTTCAATGGATAATGTGGATGAGTTGCTGCAGGTTACATGTACATCTTTACGAGAAGTGACGAATAAAGTCCTCTCATTATATTCCCTATTTCCTGAGTTTGTTTGTTGCGTCTCTGTATTCGTCACTCCTCTGCCGAATGTCGCTCTGTTTTACCAGGTTTTACTGTAGCGTTGCTGATGTTTGGTGGTTTTGGTCTGACACTGCCACCACAAACAAAATTGTACACGAAGACACAAAGTCGGGTCAAGAAATGAATCAAGCAAGAGTATTTTATCTTTTTGATGAGTGCCGAGTCCAAGTCTCAGTGACACGTGACACAAGCCATAGCAACTTAACAACCATAACAACCAGTTAAACGAAAATGAATATCCTCTTACTCACAGAGGAAGCGGAACTGAAATTTTACTGAAATAAGACTGCTGTTACTTCAATAAAAATAATGAAGTAAAAGTAAAAGAGTAAAAGTATGCTACTAGAAAATAGAAATAAAAAATAGGAAGTCCTTAAAAAGCTTCTCAAGTCACTCACTGATGCTAAAATTAAAAAAAAAAAATGCAACGTGACTAAGAGTTATTCAGAGCTATTAGTAGTCACATAGATTTAAGTACATCCTCTTTTTGTGATTTTAAAATTGAGCAATGCTCTTTTGAAATATGCGGCTTGTTAGCCTTGTCCATCCATCCATCTTCTCCCGCTTAATCCGGCTGGGTCGCGGGGGCAGCACGCTGCCCATTACTCTGTGCACCAGACCCAGACCCTATGAACCCCTCTTCAGGTGGTGACCCACAGGAGGGAGGGACTCCCCGCCGGTCCCTTGTACACTGTTCATAGGGTGTTGCATGTTTTTGGGTGATGGGGGAAACCGGAGTATCCGGAGGAAACCTTGTAACAAATAGCCTTGTAACAAATAAAAAAATGACAACATAAAATTTGAAATTAAATCAAGATTTGAGCTCCAGCAGTTATATTAGTGTAATTACCTTCCACAGTTCTTGGTGCTTTTGGGTGTAGTCATTTCACTACATTACACTTCATCAAACAATATTATCATTTACGAAACTCTGAATCTCTCATTATTTTACAACTTCTACCAAAACCATCCACACAGCTAACTTGATATTGTCCTAATCTCCGTGTTGTGTGGGAGATTCTTATCACATGTAATAGTCTGGGGTCCACGGGGGCTTCTGTGTGAGTGGATGGGTGCAGATATCAGGATCAGGGGCTGTGTCGGTGTCATTACAGCCACAAACACGAGCCTCTGAGCTCAAACAGTGTGTGTCGATGTGAACCACGGCCACCGCCGCCACCACGCACGAATGAAATGAAATGTTTGCAGCTTGTCTCGTGCTCGCTGCTTCTTTTGTTTGTGAAATACTATGCCATCGCTGAGCTGTCTTCTTTTTTACTACGTTTGCACCCCTTTGATCTGCAGTATGTGTTTGGCTATGAATTATTAGTGAAGTTAGCAGCGTCATGAGTGGGTTGCATTCACATAGCTGCATTCTCAGTTGTTGTTGATAGGGCGGATAAATAGTGTACATTAGCTTTGGCCTCTGTTATGCAATATTTGTGTTGTGTTGGGCTGAGGCATAAAACTATTGAACCATTTAATGACTGATCATAAAGTTTGGAATTACAAACCTCTGTTACTCTGCTTGAGTGTGTGTGCATACAGGTGTGTGTGTGTGTGTGTGTGTGTGTGCGTGTGTGTGTGTGAGTGTGCAAG